>NQII01001118.1:242532-254415 GCA_002778355.1 Clitarchus hookeri | reverse complement strand
CCCCCCCCCTCTAGCTGCTCGGCTCACTGAGCACTAGTTCCAGTCGGCATGCCGCCAAAGCTAAGGTGACTGCCGTACACTACATAAAACATAAACAGAGCGTTCTGGTCACGTGTAGCCTCAGGGTCTTATGGTGCTTCTACTTATCTTGTGCTTTGGCCCTAGCTAACTTTTACTTCGCTTTCTCTATTATCTCGGTTGACAGGACAACCAACGACTTGTCAACAACTGCCGCCGAGAGTCCGATCTCGCCACGACCTGGGCTGTGAACTGGCGGAAGCTTGAAGGTGGATTCCCTCCGATCAACAACAAACAAGATGCTGCAATGTTTTTTTTTCTCTAATTTAGTAATTTCAGTGTCAGACTAATCCTACTGAATTATTTTTAAGTTTCTATGGAGAATTGAACACAGAAGTCTGTTTCACATAATAAACATATTCATTCATTCCTATCACCGACAAGTCAAGAAGAATTGTAATGGCATTTTCTCTTACTTCGCAACACTTCGTCGATTCAGCTGGTATGTATAATGCCATGTGTGTTTTCGCACAAACAGGTAGTAAGAAAGTCCCGCCTTGAAACTGCTGCGGCGATAAGCAAGACTGATGTAGGGTAGAGGAGGAAATGGTTCGCGTTTCCCTTGACTTTGTCGAGTACTATAGTTGTCTCCACCGTGCACCTGCACTTACAGAACAATCAGAAGACGTATGTTCCCGGGCATTGTTCTTCCATGGGGCCAGTTCGGGGACCAGCACTCACCTCGTCCTCCACACAGAGGCTCTCGCCACCCGACCGTGCAGGCGGGGTGGTCGTAGTCCAATCCCACGCGACGCCTAGCTCAACCTCGCCGACACTCACCAATGCAGCCGGGGGTGTGGAGTCCCAGAGGAGATGTACTTCACTGTCGTCTGTGTACTTGGAACTTCTCTGTGAGGAGCCAACCACTGTGCCTTCCACTTCAACACCAGTGTTTTGTCCTGCAGTGTCAGATGCGTGAGTGCAGTCGTTCAAGTCACGGAGGCACAACTTCTCACGATACGCAGAATACACGCACGTCATCAGCTAAGGGTCACTACAACATGAAACCTTAATTAATTGCATTGAACAGAAAACTAAGATATTTTATTTTCTCTAGCCAGAATTTCATAACATGCTGAATTTTAAACTATTCCACTCAAAGTTGCAACGCCATTACAGTTTTGCTAAAACTGTAGCTGAGAAAAACAAGGGAACGCAGAACAAAAAGGAGACGAATAGACTCAAACATAAGATAAATATGATATCTCCCCTCAAAAAGACCTCAGGCTGACGGTAGAATTCCACGTGGTCAACCCGGCCATACTGACACTTACAAAGACTCTGTAATGCTGCAGACGTGAAATGGGTGGTAATAATGAAGAAAGAAACCAACAGCGGGCACGTCCCATCCCAAACTAAAGTGCCTATAAAACATTTAACAGATCCAGTAAGGAGGATTAGAAAGCCGTTTACTTCATTAATTGGATTTACGATTTGTTAAATGATAGAGGGCTGAAAGAAGTGGCTTTACAGTAAGCCAGAGCAACTTCACTTGAATACTGACCAATAGCTGCCAACCGTAGCAAAGAAACACACGCGTGCTTGCTACGTGGGTGGAAGCTTATGACACTACATTATACAGTATACTGCAGAAGAGAACAGCAACGTTATTTAAAAAAAAAAAATTGATGTAACTTAAATGGTTATTTTCTGGATGTGATACTTATTTTGTGAACAATTAATATTCGTACTACAATTTGCCTGTTTATATATTGACAATATTTGATGCTTTTTTTAAGCGTCTTGCGTGCGACCCTGGCATCTAGCACAAAGTAGCTAGAGGGGGGGGGGGGCTACTTGTCGAGGAACATGGCGGCTGTCAGCGGGCGGTAGTCACTAAAGGACATGTCCTCCCTCGCAGTCACGTGACAGGATGTCGCATAGTACGGAAACCCTTCACTAACCTGGCTCCCACACTCCGCAATACACCAAACTCATGTCCTAGACATACCACACCCTGCTCGCGACCAGATACCATCTGCAACCAACTTCGCTCTTTCCTCTCACACTCCCAACGTCCCGCGTTGTGGAACAAAAAAGCAACTTGTTCACTTCCATCGTACCCAGTGACTTTCCCACATGATTTGACGGCTTTTAATTCCTACCTAGCGGGCAGAATTGACATATACTGGTCAAAGGATAGTATTGTATGTACATGGTAAGACGATGAATATTTCTAGGAGCATTACCTATGCTTATTTTTTACATTTTCGTTATTGTTTCTTATAACTTTTTTCAATAGTGCAATTATGTAATATGATTATTTATGTAATCGGTGTCAAAGAAAAATGAGTATTATAATTCGAAATTCGGCATATTATTCGAAATATAAATATATTTTTATAACTTAGTGGATTCTGGTAGATTTCCAATTGTGGTCAAGCAAAATTCTCTGTCTAGAGGTTCGCAGTACTACCTGTCACACTGGGGGAAGTGACAAGGTCGGCCTGCACGCTAGAACAGAATGCAGTGTCGCCTTTACGACCTCGCGAGATACTACACTGCAGAGGAATACATGGGAACAGCTCTGGTCGTACACAAATATTCGCACTGTGACGGGGTTTGCTACTAGAATTCCAGTCGAAGTCCTACTACCAAGTCACTACGTGCCAGAAAAAGTGGAGTCATCACTTGGCGACATATTAGACTTGAAACCCTCGTACGTTTGTGGTATTTCTGCCATTGAACAACGGTTTATCTGGCACATCCCGCACGACTCTGAGCCAATAACAAAGAGTGAACTATGAACCAATCAAGCTGGACCAAGCCACAGGATAAATCTGCGTCCTTCATGAGTAAGAACAGCGATGAGATTAAACAATATTTTCTACTATGTGTGACAACTGTGACAAATAAATATATGCTATTTGATCTGTTATTTTGACACTGTGACAAAAAAAAAAGAACATACGTTGTAACGCGGCGTACGCACGTTATTCTGTTTCGTCTTTAAACCGGCATGAGCCGAACTAAGTTGGTGGAAAAAACTTTTTCGTTACTGAGTGTAATCTGGTGCCCCACCAAAACGTAATTATTGCTATGATCGCATTAACAGAGTTGATTTGAATACATCACTATTATAAATGTACATGTTTAATAAATCATGCTTTCTTGAGACTTTTGTGTTTTAAATAGTTTTTTTAAACACTTTCCAACATTCCATTAATTTTATAAATAGAGTGAACCACGCGAGGCCATGTGTCCCACTCGCGTATTTTTTTATGTTTATAAACATAAAAGTGCACACCAAATAAAAACGTTTCTCTGTTGCGTATTATGATACTATATATGTAGATAAACTGTATAATAAAAAAGTATGGCGGGGCGAAAATAATAAAAATGAAATTAAAGGCATTCATGTGTAGGAATTTATTACTGTTTAAAACATGAACTTTGGTTATTCAACAAAAATATTTTGTTTAAAATTACTCGATCGCCATCTCTTGGTAAAAACGAAAACTCCAGTAGTGTACACGACTAGTTGTGAAGCTGTGACGTCACGGGCAGCTTAAAAGAGAAACCGGTATCACAAACCTGTGAACATGTGTCCTTAGACGGTATCACTGTCACATATATTTCCATTACTTTGTCACAGATATGTAAATAATAGTGTGAATCATATTTTCAAAGGGGCGATAGCTAAAAAGGCATATTGCAAAAATCAGTATTCGCTGATGTTAAAGCATGCTTTTGATGGGGAGATACCTGCGAAAGAAAAATTCGAATCGTCAAGATCATTGAAGACTTCATACCCAAGCATGAAAACAACGACTGGATCAGTCACGTCTCCTAAGTAATGTATTACTTATTTATATTCCTAAGACTTAACTCCATGCATCTACTGTAACATGACATTTGCATGTGCCTGCAATGCGAAGATACGTATAAAGAATAAATGCAAGCTGAATCCGTGTCGCACAGGCTATCGATGTAATAAGTATCACGGTTTGTTCACTCGCACAGACAGTTTAAACATAAATATGAAACTGTGCAAAGACCTTGTTCCTCTACCTACTAAGCAACAAACCTGTGACGGTCAGGTGCCTGCTGTATCGAGTATTGATTGGTACACCTACATCACCAACTTCCGACCTTCGTGTGAACAATGTAAACAATCCTTCACCAATGTGGAGGAAAAAACGTTGCTATTGCGGTAAGATATTTAGCAAATGTAGCAACGCACGGCGGCATGAGATATGCAACACACCGTGTGCTGGAGAGAGGTCAGGTTTACTGTTAAAGTGTTTGTCATCATTTGTGGCTACAGTAAAAGCCATATTATAAACTTTTCAATGGACTAGTGAAAAAATATGTAGGAAAGCGTAAAATCAGGGGGTGTGTAATACAGTGGTTCACTGTATATGTGTGTGTGTAAAAAACACTTGTAGTTGCATGGTGGTGTAGAACTAGATACAATACCTGGCTGAATTTATGTTTACAGTATGTATAAAACAGCTAGAATTCCGACGAAATATGAAGATATGTGGATATATGTATATGAATATGTATGTGTGTGTGTGTGTGTAGCTCGTGAAATTGTCGGAATCGTCTTTGCTGTTATTCTAATTTCGAAGAGTGAACATAATCTCGAGCGCGAAGATGGAAAATATACCAGAAAGCCATTTGTGCTGTTTTTGCAAGAAGTCATTTTATAAAAACTGCCATGCCCGTCAACACGAGACAGGTTGTTCAATGAACATGAAGCAATCTACCTTAGCACGTGAACAGTGCAAGTCTCAATTTGGACGACGTGATAACTTAAAGACACCTTGCAACATGTGATTGACTTTCTGCCGTGCCAGCTAGGCAATGTAATGTATTGTCTGCATCCAAAACACGTGAAGACCAGGCACTTGCTGCATTGGATACTGGTGCACCGTCACCATCGGCAACGCCAGATACGGCATGAGCATTGCAAACAGTTCTCCACAGGCATCAAGATATTCATGTTGCTATTACAGCAAGACATTTAGTAAAAGTTGCAGTGCCCGTCGATGTGAGAAAACTGGACATTTTTTGAAGAAGAGAAGATGTGCTCATACAACTCGTTGCTGTTATAAGTGTGGTCGTAAGTTCACATGTTATCAAGTAACAAACGCTCCAGACGAAGTGCGACGCGAAATACATCTTCAGCAAGAGTCGTACACTAGTGAGCCAATAAAACTGGTATAGGCGTGCCAATGCAAATAACAGAGGTATGCTGGGCTGCCTTACAGAAACCCAAGATGTTAGTTGATCGCACAACGTCGGTCGGGTCGGACGCGTTCCGCTGCTAGTGATGTGAGTGTTGGTTGTACTGCGGATGTGATGGTTTCGTGTCAGTCGGTTCGCAAGGAAGTCGTTTGCTATTCTATTGTACTGACCCGGACGGCCTGGTCGTGCCTAGCATCGTGTAACATGTCTTACAGCACCTGGTGCTCGTGTAAAATGTGATTGCGCTGGTTGGTAAGTGCTTATAACTATTTTTTTTACATATTATTTTGATATCTGTTTACATCAGTGTGTAGCAGTGCTGTCTTCTTATCGTTCCCGCACTACACAATGGTAATTCTTCGCCTTACATAACGAACAGCACTCGATGCTCGCGCATTATACACTGGTTGTTAATGGCTTATAACTATTTGATTTTATTATATTACTTGCATAACTGTTTGCATCGGCGCTTAGCAGTGACGCCTCTCTTGCGCAACTAATGGTTTTAATGTACGTTATTTTGTGTCAAGAAAGAACACTGTCTTTACAAGTCGCGTAACGTGTATCGTACTTGAAACATCGTACTCATTTTTTGGGGTTGGCCCTTGTCAGCAATAGTTATTTACCATGTTGACGTGATAACAACACTGATAACACTATTATGGACTGTGGCTCCGCTGGGACATTTTTAACGTAACCCGCGACTACGTATGTCTTGTTATCGGTGAATTGCATTCTCCTTTATTTTTCATTATATTGCTGGTTAAGGGTTGCCCATGGTAACGATGACTCGGGCCGCCGGACCTTGCGTCGGACAAATGGTGTTCGTTTATATTACCATACATGTATTTTACCATTACCCACGACAATGTACATAATGCACACAGCACATCTGTATGTATCTTGCTTTTTGCATATAGTTGTTTGTTGTACGTTACCCATGCTGACTTTTATCACATTTCTATATAGATGCTGGATGTCGCTGAGGGTGATCCGAGTTGGTAGACACCTGCGGTAGTAGACAAGTGCGGCGGTGGTTGATTGACGAGTGCGTGCAGGCCGATGCGTGAGTGCGTGCTATTTCAGATCCTACACTCCTACATGCAACGGTAACTTTGCGATGCACCTGTAGCCATACCTTTAGTTTATTTACATGCGTGGACCGTTGTTACATGTTCCCTACTTCAAAGGTTTGAAATGCTGATCATCTATGCTTGTAACAGGACTTAAGACCTACTTGCCCTTATTATTTAAAAAAAATTAACAGAACCAAACTGTTCCTTTCCAAGAAATAGGAAGAAGGTAGACGACGTGAGTAAAAGTATAGCGTCCGTCCCTTGTGGGCTGAGAACACGCCGCCTCACGTCAACACTCCTCGTGCTCTCGTGCAGGCGACCCGAACACAGCAGTCACAGGCATTCCTGGGATACCAGTCCCGCTCCTCTACTCCCCTCCTCCACGTCTTATCACAGCTACTAACTTCACAGCCTTTCTTACGTGCTCTTTAAACCTCTCCCAACACTTTTCCACGTAACTAAATAAAACTTCATTAGTACACATCGTGTTACCTGCTACACGTGACACGAAATTTAAATGTATTCACGATTAAATGAGCACTTTGTGGAATGACCCTTTGAAAATGTCGCTACTCCCATGTCAGTTCAGAGACTTGTGCTTAGCGGCGATGGCGCACTCGATGCGCGTGGCAGTGCCGCCCTTATCACTCCCGCACCTCTCGGCTTGAGACGCTGGAAAAGCTCCAGGTAGGCGGGAGCCTAAGTTATCCAAACAATGGCTCCGAAAACAAATAGTTTCTGCCGTCCGTAAACGGATAATACGACGATGTGTTGGAGGCCGGGGCTAAATTTGGTTAAGCAGGAAAATCCACTCAAAAAGGATAGATGCCGTGTGATTCACGCTGATTATTAGCATACTTGTCACTTCTTCGGCAAGTTTTTAACGTGTTAACGACATGCCGTATTCACTAACGGGAAAGTTCCGAACTTCATGAAATAATATGAATTTCCTCACAATCGCGACTACTGCAGAGAATACATACAGGTTGGCACAACTGACGTGGGATGGCAGCACTGTTTCTTCACAATTTTAGGAAACAATAGTAAATTTACCAAATAGGCTTAAAATTAAAATTTTTTACAATCCCGATATTATTTTCATTTTTGTATTGAAATATTATTTCAATTTTGAAGCATTCATACCACAGTTTCATGTCGCTATGNCCAAATTGACTTCCGAGCATTTGTTTAATGTTTGTAACAACGCAGTTTTACGTGTGTGTGTGTGAGAGAGTAGGCCGTCCACTGCATGGCAAGCTGGAGTATTGAAACAAATACTACAGAACTATCTCGTAACTTAGCGTATTGTCTACTAAAGGCTCTTCGCGGTAAAGTGAGCAGCACTTTTGAAAGCCCTGCTCAAGATCTGCTTGTATGCTCATGCTATATACTTCCGCCATATGTACAACTAACACTGCGATGGGCCTGGCCACATTATTCATGCGTCGGTCGAGTTAAGCCGTGACATTAAGCATATTACAAAAGTAAGTATTTTGCCATTTTTATAATTCATACATATATATGCATTAAAAATACAGAAAGAAAAATAAATAATATCAGTACTCTCAAATGCTTTCCAGGCGCTTTTAATTCGGCTTTAAGACATGGAACTACATGGAACTACTTTCTGTATATCGTTACCAACTTTGGAGGGTGTATGGCATGAGCGAGCCCGCTACAATACTTGCAGGCAGGGGCAGCGACATTTTTAATACGCTGATTTGAAAAGTACTCACTTTATATTATAGTGAACAACCTTTAAAAAAACATTTGAGGAACGTTACCAGCAAGTACGCGTGTGTCAAAGTTCTCTCTACTATATTCTCTAGACAGTTACCCTCCTGGAAAGACGACCCGCTTTAGGCAGGACACGTCAAAAAGGAAGCGAAGGTGGGTGAGGAAATTGTTTGATGTTGCTTTACGGTTTTTATTTCCTTCGAGAAAAATTCTTGGAACCCGGGGGGCTGTGTCTCCTTTTGTGGGTTTGTCGGGCGCCGAGCCATCGGAACGAGCAGTCAATAGTCGAGTTCTTGTAGCGAGGGCAGGAACAGAGGAAGTCTAGTTGCTACAGAGTGCTCCAACACTGCTGCCGTGTTCGTGCGCAGCTGTTCACAGCCGTCGTACACTGACGGTGATTCGCTGCTTGATACACTCTCAACTTCAAACAGTGAGCATTGAGCCAAATTAGTGAAAACTGAGCAACTGCTAGTCAGTGCCAGGTAACTATTTAATATAGTGGCTGAATGTAAGTGATTTATTTGTGATTCCCACTGAATGTCAAGAATTCCACTGCGATAAAGTAACTTGCTCGCAGTTAATTTGCTTGATTCGCCAGTCAGCAATAGCTTATCAGCAGACTTTCAGTGAATGTTGTTTCACTGATTGATATTACTAATACAGACTTAAAATAAGAGTGTCCCAGTCAGAAGGGGGAGGGCGGCCTTACATTTTCTTGCTGGTTATTATTGACTAACGGTCTTCCTGTCGCAGCTGCTATCTACCAAATGCCAGGGGGGAACCCCCCCCCCACCCACATCCTGCTAATTCCCCTCTCGGTTACATGGAAATTTTCCAAAATAAAAAAACACCAACATGTAGTATACAATTTGACAAACGTGTCAAAACACACAAGAAATAATTTGCAAACAAGGTACACTGAATCATGTAAACATAGTTGAAGAACGGGTAAGTATCGCAAACAGAGTAAAATTATGTAATTTGTGTTATTTATCTAATTTACCCTTGCACGTCAAACATGATGTAATGAGAAACTACATATATACACTCCGTAGTTCCTCTAGCACGGCGGATTAATAGTCAGCACAGAGCCCAGATTGTTTGTGGTATTACATAGAAGCACAAATGTCTTCAGTAGTTCCTAAAAGTAGTGAAACTGATGGCAACAAACGTCCCTATGCATGAAGTAGTAGTTGGTTAACAGCAAACTATTTTGTAAGTTATAACGTTACTTTGTTGTTTGTTATGAGAGTCTCGTGCACTTACACCTGCAGACGGAAGCTGCGACGCCTGCCGGGACGTCGAGGACCGTTAAGACACGGAAAGCCTGCGGTCTGTGTTAAAGAAGACTCATGTTCGACGTGCAGCACTTGACTCCGGTGTCGCTAATAACTGAACTGCAAATTTAATGCAGCTTGTTAAGATAGAAAAACTCACATCCACCTGAACCCCCCGGACGTTCCAAACCACGAAAATCTTCCCCGCGGTAGGCGATTTCCGCCTAAATGAAGGAGGAAAGACCCGAAGTTGGCAGCAGTGCACGGCGGCGGCAATAGGAGACGCTCAAAGTGAGAAAGAGGAGGGGGAGGTCTGCCGCTCGACGTTATCAGGCGTCCCTGTGTGGGGTCTGGCCGGCTGGAAAGTCAACACCAGCCTAATCCAGCCTCCTTGCCTCCAGACAGAGATAGCACCACCCACTGCTCTCGCTGCCAGCACTCTCACTCCCTTCCACGAACCTCTCAGTCATATGCACGCTACACAACTCGTCTATTCGCGGTTTCTTCACACTTATTGAAAATAACCTTTGAAAAATTACACCACGTACGACGTGTTTTGATGTTACCTAAATATGTAGTGTGTCTCAAGCGTTATACTTGTGTTATAATAAAAGTACCTTGCTTTTTTTGGTTAAATTGAACTTTCCCTTATATTGTATCTATAAATTATGATATTTGATNATAATAAAAGTACCTTGCTTTTTTTGGTTAAATTGAACTTTCCCTTATATTGTATCTATAAATTATGATATTTGATCAATAATTATGGAAATAAAAACAGAGAGGAAATAGATGGGTTTGTAATGCCTAGTAATAAATAGTTCTTATGCAAGTTATTAAAGTGAATGCGGTGCGTTGTCCCTTTCGTGTAATTTTTTATACTCGGTCAACCTTTGTTTGCATGAGGCGGAGGAATATCCTGGAAGTAACTGTGAATGCGCTATAAGTAAGTTTCGTTGCATACTAAATACCAAATACTGAACTACCAAATACATCATTATTTGATAAGTAAAGTAAATGGGGTGAGGTGGCCGTGTAAAAGTNATACCAAATACTGAACTACCAAATACATCATTATTTGATAAGTAAAGTAAATGGGGTGAGGTGGCCGTGTAAAAGTGCAAATAGTAACATGGCCGGTGTGGTGTGCAGGGGAGCGCATCAGAGCGAGTGAACAGTCACAGATCAGCTAACAGTGTTTACTGCTCCACCGAGCAGATGCCATCTGTGGTATGACCACTCCACCACATCCTCTCCGCTACGCCATGTGCCTGCTCCCCGGACAATTAAACACTTTTCAAATAAACCATTCAATGAAAAAGTATCTGTTCCTAACTGTGCATATTTTAATGGGTACATTGCCTGACTCTCTCAGTGTACAGTTGGCAGCAGTTAGCGAAATGTAGTTCGCCGTCACTTGTAGTTCAACCCTATGGACACTGGACAATATTTCAGTTCTGTATTTTAGGCTGAAAAAAAGTAATAATATGCGTCGTATTAAATTCTTGAACACTTTCACACTAGATCAGCGCATGAATAGTGACTCGGTTCATGGCAATGTTAGTTTTACGTATGGCGGAAGGATACAACTGAGTAAAAAAGCAGAATGTAGCGGTTCCGCCTGACTGAGGTTTCTACTGCAGTCGCAAGTGAACAAACAGAGGATTGGAGTTGTTGTAAATCTGTAAAATAAAGTAAAATGTGTAACACATGCCGCCCGTGCCTACAGCACTATTACATCTGCGTTCGAAAACCTCTCACGCACAATCCAGTCAAGAAAAACCTTCAGCAGTAGCCGACGATGAACGACGAACAAAGGACAAACGTTAAAACTTACAGGGGAATGGTAAGTTCTACTTCACAAGTCACAAAACATATCTAATCTTGCGTTGCATATTACAAACAATTTCTCAGGTTTTTTTCTATACGCACCACAACAGCATTCGCACACTTGTGCCGCTTCCTTGACTGGGGCAGACAGGACTTGACAGGCTCGAGATAAATCCTGTGCCGGTGAAAAACTTGAGGTAACAGTGTCGCCGAACCGTGTTCAACACATGCAAAAGAAATAACAGGCGACTGCAATTAATGCAGGACGGTAAAATAACTGAGGTTCTGAGGATCTTTTACATACCGTGTGTCCCGGTGAGTTATGATATTGTTACAAGAACACCTGAGGGGCGTATCCGAGTTCGTGAGGGAAGGAGGTCTTAATAAAAATAAAAGAACTAAATTCAATAATTATATTTATTCTCAATGCTACAAAGTGTCCATCATCTGTTATTTGCCAGTCTGAGCGTCCTATTGACTGCATTATTATTGAACGCAATATTATTAATATCTCCGTTTCGATTAAAGTCTTTACCACAGTCCGTACTCTTGCTTATGACGCATGTATGTCGCAAGTCATGCATTTAAAAGACTGCAACACTTGAGCCCGTAATTTAATACGGGATTTAACGTGTTAATCCGCTGCCAACTTAACAGTGCGCTTACATGCCAGTGTGTGATGTAGCACGTAT
>NQII01001118.1:222552-238855 GCA_002778355.1 Clitarchus hookeri | reverse complement strand
AAATAGCCGGTTACCCCAGGCGGCCTGGGCGCCGGCATTGTCTGGCTCGCTCCTCCGCCGTCATGCCGGGGACATAACAAGCCCGCAACGGGAACGTAATGAGGCGTGTTTACGAGAGGAGACGCTATATTGTTTGTGTGTCGAGGATTGTTCTGCACGCCGTCCAATCAGTGCACGGGGTCAGGCAACCAGTGCGCCCGTGTCTTCTCCCGCACCAGCCGGTCACCTGGACACGCAACAGCTCACCATACAGAAGACCAACTCTTATGGCTAGGTGTCTTCTGCCATGTTGCATTTTCCACAACAATCTGTTAGAACTAGGGACACCTGCTGTTCGCGGAAATATTTCAGGGCCACTTGTACTCCAGAACACTGGAGCTCAGATCCACTTTCGTGATTGGATGACTTTAACTGTCGCGCACAGCAGGGTCTGCCCGCGAATCACGGACACTCAATGTCGGAGACACCTAATTCTGATTGGCCTGGTCAGGTAAGGAACTGTCTCCCCACAAAGACACGTGGACAATAGCCAATGGAAAACAGCAAGTATGCCGTACGACACTGCAGCCTGGCCCTCGCGTAAATATTTCCGCGAAAAACAGGTGGCCCCAGTTAAAATTTATTTTCAAAGAAATAACTGAATATTCATTATAGCGTAATCACATCTCACAAATGCCTTCAAATGCTGTCACGAAATTTTATCCACGCGTTATNAATAACTGAATATTCATTATAGCGTAATCACATCTCACAAATGCCTTCAAATGCTGTCACGAAATTTTATCCACGCGTTATCCATTGATAATTTAAAAACGATGCTGCACTGATCACTAGACAGAAGTTCATAATTTATGTTAGTTCCACAGCGTAATGTACATGTAATATACAGTTGCTTGTAGTTGGGAAACAAGCTAGAAAGTAGCGATTCAACTCGGTGCTGTGTGAGAACCCTCAAGACGCAGCTATAGACTAATGAACTCACGACCCACGGCGCGATTCTCATTCTTCCCGGCTGATGAGTGTCGATGTAGGCCAAGTCGTGGCAACGATACGTAGGGTAGAAGCCGCCAAGTGTGGTCTAGTGGTCACCTCCCTGAAGGCTCTTCATGATCAAGTGATCTCAAACGTCACTGCTAGCACCTGCATGTTACGGGCGCACTGAGTCACGTGCGGCCAGTAAAGTTGGTTACGATGAAGGGAAAGTAGTTCCATGGCTAAACGTCGAATTGAAAGTGTTAGATAAATATTTTCGATAGCAGAAATGATCTTTCGCGTTGTTCGTTTTATGCGTCTAAGTGTAATAATCGGCAGATTTGTAAAATATTTGCTTTTTCTAATTATTTCACATTTCCACTCGACTGGCGTATGAATACAGTGATGAGGCCCATGGCAGTGACAATTTCACAAAAGGCGGAAGAATACACAACATGCATAGAAGAATATCTTAAGCAGGGCTTTCAGAAGTGCTCACTTTGGCGAGAACAGCTGATATCAGAATGTCGTCACCTCCGCTGCACGCTGCTAGCGATAGTCAAGTCATTGGACTCCCGAACGACAATCGCGCTACTGGAGACANCTGAATATTCATTATAGCGTAATCACATCTCACAAATGCCTTCAAATGCTGTCACGAAATTTTATCCACGCGTTATACATTGATAATTTAAAAACGATGCTGCACTGATCACTAGACAGAAGTTCATAATTTATGTTAGTTCCACAGCGTAATGTACATGTAATATACAGTTGCTTGTAGTTGGGAAACTAGCTAGAAAGTAGGGATTCAACTCGGTGCTGTGTGAGAACCCTCAAGACGCAGCTATAGACTAATGAACTCACGACCCACCGCGCGATTCTCATTCTTCCCGGCTGATGAGTGTCGATGTAGGCCAAGTCGTGGCAACTATACGTAGGGTAGAAGCCGCCAAGTGTGGTCTAGTGGTCACCANCAAGACGCAGCTATAGACTAATGAACTCACGACCCACCGCGCGATTCTCATTCTTCCCGGCTGATGAGTGTCGATGTAGGCCAAGTCGTGGCAACTATACGTAGGGTAGAAGCCGCCAAGTGTGGTCTAGTGGTCACCTCCCTGAAGGCTCTTCATGATCAAGTGATCTCAAACGTCACTGCTAGCACCTGCATGTTACGGGCGCACTGAGTCACGTGCGGCCAGTAAAGTTGGTTACGATGAAGGGAAAGTAGTTCCATGGCTAAACGTCGAATTGAAAGTGTTAGATAAATATTTTCGATAGCAGAAATGATCTTTCGCGTTGTTCGTTTTATGCGTCTACGTGTAATAATCGGCAGATTTGTAAAATATTAGCTTTTTCTAATTATTTCACATTTCCACTCGACTGGCGTATGAATACAGTGATGAGGCCCATGGCAGTGACAATTTCACAAAAGGCGGAAGAATACACAACATGCATAGAAGAATATCTTAAGCAGGGCTTTCAGAAGTGCTCACTTTGGCGAGAACAGCTTATATGAGAATGACGTCACCTCCGCTGCACGCTGCTAGCGATAGTCAAGTCATTGGACTCCCGAACGACAATCGCGCTACTGGAGACATNCGTCACCTCCGCTGCACGCTGCTAGCGATAGTCAAGTCATTGGACTCCCGAACGACAATCGCGCTACTGGAGACATGGCACGACGTCATACACCAACAGCAACCAGAAACGAATCCTTCGACCAAGCGACAGGACAAGTTATCGGACCTTGTTTTGTTGATGGTGAGCGGTACTCTGATTCCCCACTACAACACGGTTGTTGATGTGGCTGCAACAAGATGGATGCCCGGACCATTCTGCCTTGGTGGCCAGGCGTACTTTAAATCAAAGTTTTTCTGGTAGAAGGATTGGGAGAGGGGGAGGGGGGAGGCAGTGACTTGGCCAACACGGTCGCCAGACTTAACTACCCTTGATTATTTTTTTTGGGGGGACGCATTAAAGGCACTGTGTATCAACAGTGACCTACAACGAGAGATGAAATGAAAGACGGAATAAGAGTATCGCGCCAGTCGCTGCCAGCTGCATAGATACTTCGGGGTACCCAACGTGCACCAAGACGGGCACGAATGTGCTTAGAACAGGGCGGAAAACATTTCCAACGCCTGTTACAGTGGACAGAAAACAAGCAAATGTGATCTTTTGTAATAATTTCTAAACAAAAATATTATTTCTAATGAATTTTTGTATTGTAAAATTGCATTGTTTTAATTTGTTTCAAGATGTAAGTGTAAGCAAAGGTTAGTTTCCATACTCGGCCGACAACATTAACAAGGTATCTTTACGTGCATCATCTCTTCGGCGCCAGGAAGATTTTTGATATCATCGAATCGGCGGCACGTACCGAAAACTTTTCATACAAAAAACGTTTAGTTTTGAGAGACCTATTCAACGACACTAATGTTGTACCCTCTTCCCATTTGAAATTCTGAAATTACTCTCGTTTCCTCCAGTTTCCCGCAGATTCTAGAGACTGTAGGGTTCACCATTAAATTCGTCCTTAAGTGGTTGCCTACAAAGCATTTTACCCGGAAAAAAAACTCGGACGCGCCGTTTTCGAGAAAAAGGACTGGTGCGGTACGTCTGCGACAACCTGTATATGATTACTTTTTTTCTGAATGTTAGAATGACGGTATTCTTCTTCGTGATATACTGGGACATTCTGTATATGATTACTTTTTTTTTCTGAATGTTAGAATTACGGTATTCTTTTTCGTGACATACATCCCCTTTACACATATAAGAAGTGTGTGTGTGTGTGTGTGTGCGCGCGCGCGGTGCCTGCAGTTTTATATGCAATGCTAATGATAAATTTATTGTCTGGATAATGCGTAGGCTGATGCGGGTATTTACTATATTTCTTCTCATAAACATACAATGGTTCCGCAGCCAGCAGCCAGGTGCGCGCGTGAACCTACTTAGTGCGTAGGCCGATACCTGTATTCACATTATTTCATCTCCTAACACTTCCCATGCAATGGTGGTCGGAACGAAACCGCGCGCCTCCTGCAGACGACGAGTAAACCAACACACGTGCACAAAATGGCCGCCGCGCCGATACCAACGCTCCTAGCCCCGAACTGTAGAACTTCGAACACACTTGTGGCAGGCGCGGGAATCAAATATGGCTTAGTACACACTGGTGGTGGAAGCGGGAATCAAATATGGCCGCCTACAGCAGACGACGGTGATAAGGGAACATCCAAGATACAGGACGTGAAAAGCATGAGAGAGAGGAAAGGGAAGCAAGAGATAAAATAAAGGAGACCGGAAAGAATATGAGAAAAAACCTCAAGGGATAGAACGGAGGAGAATGTGGCAAGAAGGAATGGCAGAGCGTGAGAAAACTAATCGGAATGCAAGAGCGTGAGGAGTCGAGGTGGAATTATGCCAGGAGGAAAAGAGGAAATACAAGATGGCCGCCATTGGCGAGGTCTGACAGCAGGAGATTTCGACGTGACGTCGTCCAAGATGGCCGCCGTGGCACCCCGGCACACTGCCAGGACGCCAAGTTCGCGTGAATTCCCCATTTCCATCTATTGGTTATGGCATTATTACTGCGAAGCACATGTCATTGGTGGGGTAAATTAGGGGCGTGGCACGTTCTTAAGTTTGATGACCTGCATTAGGGCAGTGTTGCGGTTGACAGGCGTATTTATCCGCCAACTTCTCGCACGATAATTCACCGTCTTAGCAACACGCTGTGCTTTCAAAACTGGTTAGTTAAACCGTAACAGTTGTACCAGTTAAACAATGAGTGTGAACTAGGGCTGTTCGGGGTCAAGAATATTGGTATTATTTAAACTATATATTGTTATTATTAGTCACCGCAAACCATACAAATATGCCAGAACACACACACATATATATAATATCAACGAAACATTACAACTGACAGAGCGACAATGAGAATATACACTTTTCATTTACTACATCGAGCAAGCCAAAAATCTGGACTATCGGAACATGGAACAACATTAGAGGGAAGGAGAACTGGATACTCTTGGGAACAATGACCCGCTCGGGCAAGATCTCCACGAACAATGACCTCCCGACCGTCGTCGTTATCGTATAAGACAGCTCGTCTGCCCTCACACGGCGATTAGCGCGGATTTAGTTTGCGGTGGACAGGCCTGCTCGCTACATGTATCTCAGCAGGAATCTTGCAAGAACGCAAGAGCCTCATTCATATCAGATTACACACAAGGGTTTATATGTTTGAAAAGTGTAATAGGAGGACGGGTGTGCAGATAAGGCAATGTTGTAATCCTCAGGAGTGCGACCAGCTTATTGGCGGACTACTGTGAAGATCACAGAGTAGGAAAACTTCACCGAGCACAGGAAGAAGCTGCCGAGACAATGAGCGCACCAGCCAGTACTAGAGGCGGGTCACGGAGTATCAACCTGTTACTTTGCATCTGATACTCACTTGTATCAAGTTCTCTAAACGAGTACACAGCCGAAGTATCAGATACATGTAGTATCAGTTTCACCAGTATGTTGCGTCTGCTGTTCCATGTAATTGACACAATACAATTTCAATTGTATTTCAAATGTGCGGTTAAAATGAAACCCAATTTTTTAAATTTAGATTTGGAAACTACATAGTTAAGTGATTTGATTTTTTTTTTAATGGGGATAATTTGTAACTAAGTATTCGCTTACACGATTTACACATAGCAAGTTCAATCCTCTCTGAAACATTTTCGCGCAAATAAAGTATTTTATTATGATTTTGTTCTTATCCATACTTTATTTCACTGCAAAATATAACACACAGTACACCAACTCAAAACACGTACTTGGTAAGGCGCGTAACTGATACACGCCTATCTGATATTGTGTAACTGATACACCCCCGCTACTCGACACTGGCGAATCTCGGGGATTCCTGTATCTGATACAGACAAGTCTGTATCTGTAATAGTTTGGAACAGGTACCGAGAATAGCTGTGACAGCCCATCTCAGCCAGCACACTGCGCCGTCCAATCAAGTGTCGCCATCACCGAGCTCCCAAAGAACCGCGGGCCAATCAGCTTCTAGAAACGACATGTGGTGTGGTTGTGTGCATACCTTGGCCGTACAGAGGACGTAGACTGCCTCCAGACTTACGCATGTCAGCACAACTACAAAATCACGCGTTTCTTTCCTGCAGTCATACATATATATATATATATATATAATATGTATAAACGTATGTATTTTATAAAAACCATTTGCAACATTTAGAGGCGTCGGAAAGGGTAGAGGCGGAGAAGGCGCCAATCTCAATCTCACTAGACGAGCCAAAGATTTTACACAGTATAACTGAAAATTTGTATATTTTACAAAGTTTTAGGTAACGAAATAATGTCATAATACGGTGTTATTTACTGATAATTTTGGGTTTACAATTCGCGGCCTGGAAGCGACTTGTGTGTAAACACCGACATTGTTTTACAAACGAAATGCCGGGAAGGGATGATTTGCCCAACCACAGAGGAGCCAACCAAATTCTCTACNAGACTTGCCCAGATACCAACCGGCCACAGTACAAGTGAACACTATAGGCTATTAGACCCTTCCGGCAGACAAAATAACAAAACAATTATAATTGACTGTGGCCTCATGCATTGACTTTGGAAGCTATACGATGTACACGTGGAAATGGCTAAAGGATACAAATAAATTAAAAGGAACTTGCAGGCACGGTCTTGAAAAGTGCTCATGTCACCGTAAACAGCCGATACTGGTGGCAGTCCTGAGGCCGCGTGCACACACTCGCCTTCAAGTTCAAGCACTCGTGGAGATTCCAAGCGTCACTAGACTTCGTATGCTCAGTCGATTTTATTTTAAACATCGTGCGGCTTCATTAAGTTTAGCTTGGATGGTTGCTAAATACGAAACTATGGAGTTTGCTTCTTCTTGAATGGAACAAACTGGATAGGTCTGCTCCACGAAATACGCCTATTATTCTTGTACGCGAGTCAAGAGAAGACGTCTTCCAATACTGCCAGTTTACAAAACTGTACGAAATGACTTATTTATGTGGGTTTTATGAGGCGAAGGCTATAAATAATACTTAAGAAATAATCCACAGCNACTGTACGAAATGACTTATTTATGTGGGTTTTATGAGGCGAAGGCTATAAATAATACTTAAGAAATAATCCACAGCTTTTTATACCATTACCGAGTAACTTACCGCCTGGGCATATAACAGTTTCGTGGGTATTGCTACAAATGTATAATACTTGAATCTATTTAATACACTTCGTACTTAAATGATTGGCCCTGTTTAACATAGCAAAATATCATATCTTGTACATTAATAAAGCTTGCTATATGTTGTGAATTAATTTGTATATGTCTACATAATTTACAGTTGTATAATAGAACCATTATATATATATATATAAGCAAATAAAATGTATTACGTTTGGCGCTATGTAGTAACTGCGACTTAATTAATAGTGCNACTGTACGAAATGACTTATTTATGTGGGTTTTATGAGGCGAAGGCTATAAATAATACTTAAGAAATAATCCACAGCCTTTTATACCATTACCGAGTAACTCATCGCCTGGACATATAACAGTTTCGTGGGTATTTCTATATAATACTTGAATCTAGCAACGGCTTATTTAATACACTTCGTACTTAAATGATTGGCCCTGTTTAACATAGCAAAATATCATATCTTGTACATTAATAAAGCTTGCTATATGTTGTGAATTAATTTGTATATGTCTACATAATTTACAGTTGTATAATAGAACCATTATATATATATATATAAGCAAATAAAATGTATTACGTTTGGCGCTATGTAGTAACTGCGACTTAATTAATAGTGCTGCATGCAAATTGTAAATAACGTTTGAAAAAGGCAACTGTCTGAAAAAATATAAATTAGTCGTATCTGTAGGATTTCAGTTCCGTAAATACATTCTCATCGTAGGGATGTGTGGATTTTCACCCATATATACGAAATAAAAGTGTTTAAATCTATCGTCGTGAAGTGTAAAAACCTCCACTAGTTACCCATTTAGGCAGGTCAATCGGCGACTAGATATCTGCACTCAAAAAATAAGGTGGACTAACACTTGATGTGACTGAGAATACGAAACGAGTCATCTAGTGGCAATTTCCCCTTCGTTTCTGGTGGCAGTGGCGACGAGATCAGTTGCAGTGGCTGCGTTTGCGGTGCGCAGGTGTAACGCGCGCTCCACGGCGTTAGGCGAGCGAGCGCAGTTGAGGACGGCTGTGGATTGGGGCAGTGACGTGTGTGACAAGGAAGGACATAGTTCCCAGGACCACGCTTCCTGTCTAGATAACGACGCACACACACACATCCTGCAGCCTTCACACCCTCGCACTTGACACACGCCGCCAGCCCCTCCCTTCTTCAGCAAACCCCTGAACTACAACTCACATTCCGCGCGCATTATAAACAACTTCACCGGACAATCATGCTTGTATCGGACCGGCAAATTTGCCAGTTCAGCAGCACGAAGTACAGTCCAGTCCAGATGGGAAGACAATGCGCAGAAGATGAGAAGACAATGCGCAGAAGAGCAAAACGCGTCGCCCGAGTCGGGCGAGTCCATTGCCGCAGCACGGAGGGGTGAGGTTGTTCAGCGACAGCGGCCGGTAAGTCACGGCATTGTCCGGCACGATTCCCACTTGCGAAAATCCGGGAGTAACCCGGCCGAGCCCTCTTGGTGGGAGGCGAGCAGTCTAACCGCTCATCCCACCGCGGCCCCCATTACGTTTATGTGAATTTGTCTACTGTGTGCCACTGATCTGCGAACTGCACTGTGGAAAATATTTGTATGTTTACAAAGAACACTTCGGAAACTAGTTAACCATAATATTTTTGTAATACCTACTCCTAAACCTTAAGAGCAAATTTTACGAAATGGTAAAGTGGAATGTTTAAAATTAACGCAGAACTTTAACAAGAAATTATTGTAAACTTTAAGTCTGATATAAACATGGAACTACATAGGCCTAACCCGTTTCGTATGTTGCATAAAACTACGCGTTGTAAATATAAAATATTTCAACTGTAGAGTACAGGGAAATCTTGAAAAGTTTGTCAAACGCACAGAAATGGTTTACTGTGTAAGTGAAAAGACGGTTTGGTTGTATTCTCAAACTGCTGTAATTAGTTCACTGGTTGCCGACAGTGTCTGAATTGGGTTCTTTTGTTTCTGTTTCATATCAATTCAAATTGTTTCGGCATAACTGTAGCAAGTCGTAGTCCAATTACAAGAGAAATACGCGCGTACACGCATTTGTTAAGTTCAGTTTTCCGACAGTAAATGCATAAATGTTTAAGTATATATGAATCAATGTCTTCGTAAAATTACGGACTTTTTTTTTCTCGGGTGACTGAGCTTTCAGTCAAATTTACGGCACTATTATTTTTTAGTTTATTAACTGTAGTTAAGGAAAGAGCTATATATTTAGTACTGAGTATATACAAGTAGTTAAGTAAAATATTTTCTTCTGAATTGGGATTTGAATACGAACAACAAAAAAAACCCGTTAAGGTTACATCCAGACGTCTTTAATTTTTTTAACACTGGGTGCATTAGCAACTCTCTAAACATGCCTGCCTCCACCGAGTAGCGCTACTATCCACTGAGTAGCACTTACTATCCACTGAGTAGCGCTTAGTATCCTCCGTGGAAAACATGTGTCCCTGATCATCAGAGTTGAAACTGCGGCCATAACGAGAGTGTTGCTTTTACGACAAGATCGGGACAGTAGTTAATGTCTTACGAGTTTGCAAAAATAAATGTAAATTGCCATGCAAAACTACCCATGTGGCAGTTTTAACGAGCCTTATATTTCTGGCAGCCAGTCCATGATTGGTTAAGATAATGAAGTAACCGGCCTTCATTCCAAAATAGGAAACTCTGCAATGACCACTAAAAACCTGTCCCTGAAAGAGCGTGGAATACTGAAACCTGACACAGACCATAATATAGTGACATTCCGTCTCATATGGCTGTCTCCAGAATCGCTTAAGATATACTAATCGTCATCTCAAGCACTACCTAGCCGGCGTGTCGGACGTGTAGTGTACACAGCACATAATTCAATCTTTATGGGAGGCCCACAGAAATGCCACGCAACAAATCAAATTGTCAAGAAACGAGATACGAATTATTTTCCGACTTTAAAAGGCCGTCATTTGTAACCTGTGCAGAGATATTCCAATAACCAAACTGCCACAAGAGGCGCGACAGTTAATTATTTTTTGAAGACTTTGCAAACTGACGTAATATTAGTTACACTTAGAGACAACAAAACACAAACCGTAATCGCATACAATCGCTGGGTTATCGACGTGCACGGTGGCGCACATGTTGCAACTCAGTTTTAATAGAACTTGCAGTAGATGGCAGGGAATCAAACAAAACAGACTACTGGCTTGCCACAGATAAACAACTCGACCAACAGCCAGGCGGGATGGGCTAACTGTCCCCCACCTGGGCTCTAGACATGACACACACATGGGAGGACAAGAGCTGCACTTCCCCAGTAGCGTGCCTGTGATGTCAAACGGCGGCAGGAAACCATCAGCAAGCAATCGACAACTCTTATCGCGTGTCAAATACGATTTCTCGACAGGTGAGCTATAGCTACTGTTGTCACACACAGGTGATTGCATATACTATATAGCAGCACAGAAATACTTATGATTCTGAGCGTGAAGGGAGAGTTGACAGACATCGTAGAAGGAAGGGAGTAGATAGCACTTGCCCCTTCCCCTACCTCACTAACGAACGCCCAAAACTTCACATAGTGTATCTGTAAATTTTTATACTTTACGTATATGTACTACAATTCTTGGTCACTAAATAATGTTGTATGATTTTTCTGGTATATTTATTCTGTGGTTAAATGTGTAGATGGGAAGCAACATGTCTGTGTAAACACTGGCATATTTATTTGATGGGGGGAGGAGACTTTTTACCCATCACAAAAGGCGCGGAACATTGCGCAACCCCCACCCCCTTCACCTCAAACTAAGTGCGGAAGGTTCCACCGCTCCTGGGATAGTTACGCCATCTACGATACTTCTCGCCCCTGCGCAGGAAGCTTGTGGACCACACGCGGATCTCTTCTAATCAGTGGTGTTAAATGCTCCCTCCACCGGGGTGACGCGTGAATTGCACAGTTTATGTAGCAGATAGGGGCAGCGGTGGCGTAGTGGCCAGGGCGCTCGACTCCCACCACGGCGATCCGGGTTCGATCCCCGGCGGGTTCACTCCTGGATTTTTGCATGTGGGAATCGAGCTGGACGATGCCGCTTGCCGGCGGGTTTTCTCGGGGTACTCCCGTTTCCCCCGCCCTTGCATTCCAGTTCCGCTCCATTCAAGGGTTTCATTTCTGTCATGCCCGGGAATGACGGTCACCTACGGGTCCCAGCTGGAAAGACCGTCACTCGGAGGGTGTTGCCTTGCCCAGGGTGCACTCCCCACACGCCATTATTATTATATGTAGCAGACACGTGATTCAACAACAGTTGCATATTTTGAAATCGTGTCTGAACACGAAAAGCGTTTAAGAAACGCTTCGTGTCCGAACACAAGTTTCAACTCAAACAATATTTTTTTTTTGTCGTGGAAATGGCTAGAACGGGTATTTTCAGAACCAGTTTTAGCTGCTAAATTTTCTGTAGAGAAACTTTATAGAGTTGTGTTCAGACATGCATTATACATACAGGTGGTTATGATACAAGATAGGCCTTTTAGGTACACTATTTTCTTAGGTCACAGTCGTGTTGCCAACACTAAAAATACAATGGATATTTATTAATGTTTAAAAATTATAAACTTAGGAACAACCAAAATACCTTTTTCAGTCCATAACTGCGAGGTAGTTGGAAATATAATTTCACTTTTAAGATATTGCAAATTACACAAAGACAATTTTGTAACTCCACTCGACAGTTAAACAGTTGCTGTCCTGTTCCACTTGACGCTTAGTGACCTGCCTGCTGTTGTGTTTCCCAAGACGATATCGTTGATTTTCGATTGTTTGTTATAAGGACGGCCAAACGNGGGGGGGGGGGGGCTCAAAAGAGAAGTCGTCACCTACACAACTTGTACCTTCACGAAGATGGGTTCCCTTGAGTGTCTCGTCAGGATAGCCAATATTGGAATTCTCGTCGTATTGATGTGCTTTGACGAATGTTATGTTGGCTGTTTAACTGCGACCTGTTCACATTTTGTAGCTGATAAGATATGGACATCATGCATGGCAGTGTCGCCTCTACTATACATACTCTGCTCACGTGTCTTTATTAGAGGCTCACACAAACAACAGACTGAGCCCCTAGTGCCTAGAGGCTGTGAGTAGAGATAGTGATTTCCCGCGAAAAAATGTGAGTACTTCAATACTATAAGCACCCAACAGCAGTTTGTCTACTGCTGTTGGTCGCTGTCTGCTTGAGAAGGCGTCTTCATATTTGACCGGACCACTCAGAATTCCGCAACATCGGCACGGCTCCTGCGTGATAAATGTGCAGACAGTTGACACGAGTCAGAAAGTAATTCAGCCAATCAAAACAGGTAAACGAGCCTACGGTGTTTTGAAATATAACTTGTCTTGAAATATTTTCGCGAAATTTCACTAGTCCTAGCGATGAGAGAGATGGTTAGTGAGCAATAGACGCCCTTAGCTCGCGCGTTGGGAGGCCTCGAACCCTAACTCTAGTAGTACAAGACAGAGGCCAGGGAGGCCGTACAGAGCCTCTCAGTGCTGCCAAAAGCGCGGAGCACCTGTTGCCACGCCTCGCCTCCCGCCACGCTATCTACTTTTCCACTATTTTTTTATTTCTTCTCGGCGTACAACAAATTAACTCCGTCGCTTCTCCGACGCAGCCGCGCGTAAACTGTCGCCTTCAAAACATACACGGCGCCGGCGTGTTTACTGTTTGCTTTTTTGTGGCCGAGGAGAGAGTGACTCGCCACTATTTACGGCGGTCGTGAGATGTTCCAGACGTTCCGTCCAGCCTGCAAGAAGGCGGCCTGCGCGCCCCTGCCAGTACCGCCTCATACCGTGCACTGCCAGCAGCACCTCATACCGTGCACTGCCAGCAGCACTTCATACCGTGCACTGCCAGCAGCACCTCATACTGTACACTACCGCCTGCCTGTAAGCATGTGACTACGGCTGGGCGGAGTATGCACGTGTGTTCTTGCGGTTACGTATGTATGGACTTCTAATTGCTCTTGAAGACAAAACTAACACACGTTTTATAGTTTCCCTGTTTCCCTGGACTTTACTGGACGCTAAGTAAAAAAACTATAACTATTCAGCATTTCAATTCGGAAGGATAAGATTGTCCGTTTTAAAATGTTCTCAAATGAACACGGTAAATTGTAGACCGTGTTACACGTGTCGCGACACAGTGATTGGTGCAAAGTCAACGCGCCACTTCATCAGCCGACGGTCAGCCAATAACAAACGTTGCAGAGGGCAATAACCAGGACCAATAGGACGATAGATACAGACACCAACACAGCTGAGATGGAGAATACAGGCAGCTTACTTCGACCTTGTCTTCGATGTCAGTAAATGTGTACTGTCCTCAAAGGAATAAACACGTCCACATTTGTTTTAATGAACCAGGACTTATTGAAACATGACGTGGATAAATAATAGAAGGGTGTAATCATGTGCAGGGGTAAGCACGTGGGTACTCAGAGGAAGAGCGATCATTGGACAACAGCCTTGGCTCGTCTGTACAACTCACAAACCACGCCAATCCCCTCCAGTTTCTCGGCATCGTCTTTCAGAACCGGGCTGCTGCAATTCTGTGCGACTAGAGGTTAAATCGCGCACAAACATACAACTACCGAGAGCAAAGCTGTAAGCTTGCATGTAGGGCACTGGAAACAACCCCACACTCTAGTGTCAACTTTTCTGGGGTGTGTCACCATCTTGCAAAATAGAAATTCGCGAGTTCGGTGACCTACATAAAGACTCCACTTCATAGCCCTCTACCCTCGACGATACTGTAATTGAGAAACTCTTAACAAGCTAGTATGACATTGTCTCGTTTTATTGCAGGTTATTGACGAAGGCTAGTTAAGAATACAGCCATAAAACAGCAAAATGACGTCACTTACCAGCATCATACTGGAACGCCGTTTGCCAATCAGCGACTGGTAACCTACTCGTCAGCCGCGCCCAAGCCAGTAAAGAACCTTCAACAGCCTGAAGTAGCCAATCAGAAACGAGGCCTCTTCCCAAAGCCTCGCCCAGCCAATCAGAGAATTAGTACGGCCACATGAAAGGAACTATCACGCCATTTCGTCTTGCGCACTTGCTTAATCCTTTCAGACCTACTTTAGTTAGCGGTTTCAGGTGTTGCAAACAAAATATTTTATATGTGCAGTACTTAAACCGAACAACACTTGTTTCGTAGTTACAGTCAATGCGCTGTAGGCTAAATGTCCGGCTACAGAAATATGAACCAATGATGACCTAGACCAGTAAGACGTTTTGCGAATCATTTATCCACAGGTAAGATCATTGGTACAGACTGAAAATTACATACCTGTGCGTAATGTACACAAGTGTGTTCACCGAGTCTGAAGGCGTCAAGGTCGTCAACGGTAAAGTGAGCACTTTTGAAATCAACCTTTCAAAACTATCACTGCCTTCACCTGCACGTATTTTAACAGTGGCCTTATAAACTTGGTTACGCGGACAGCAAGTAGTTCCGTTTCTCAACGTCACATTAAGAGAGTTCGGTAAACATTTGCCAATACTACAATGATTTAATTTTCTTTTAGATTTATTTATATAAATATATGTGTAGAAAAAATAGCAAATTCGTAAAATATTTATTTTTCTAATAATTTCGTGGTTTCCCTTGACCGACGGGTGAATAAAGTGATGAGTAGGGCCAGTGACTTTTCGCGTAAAAATCTGAGCACACAGTGGACTTCAATACTATATACACACCTCAGCTGTTGTTATACCTCCATTGGCTGCTGGTGCCGGGTCCGTCTTTGACCAAGCCACTCAGGACTAAGTAACTCCGACACTGAACCATCGTGATTCGTGCGCAAACTGTTAACACGGGTCAGAACATTTTTTAGCCAATCAAAGAAGCTGGACGACCCTACGATGCTTTGGACTGTAGCTTGTCTGGAAATCTTTTTGCGAAATGTCACTGCCCCTAGTGATGAGGGCCGGGGCAATGTTGATTTGGCATGTGGCGGGAGGATAAACAATGTGTTGACGAGTAGATGTGCGCAGGGGTTACGAAAGGGATCAGTTTACCGTGGGTAAAGTGTATTGTAGCCGGGACGTGATTACTACACTAGGAACGAGAGAGAGACGTAGAGTAGTACGGTGTGTGTGAGGGTGGCTGGGCTGCGCTGTAACGGCACGCGGTGGTCGCACGCCGCCCTCGTGTCGGCGGAAGCCACGCGCGACTGACAGTTGGCAGCCCTGGTGCAGCGCGTTCCCACGCTCGAGAACCGCGCCGCTCTGCGTGATGCCGCCCTCCCTCGCTGCTTCCTCTCCCCCTCCTGCCCGGGGCGCGCTACTACCCGGCCCACGCACATCGCTCCACACTCGCTACTACCCCGCCGCTGAACATCGGCTCCTCCCGCCAGCCTGCTCACCTCTACCTGCACGCTGACTGTCACGCGACCCGTACAGTTGACAGCGGCGGAGAGAAAGTACTTCCACGTGTTAACGTGGTATTAAGTAAACATTTGTGAATACTGAAATATTTTATTTTACTTTTTGTTTATTTTTAATGCATGTAAGTGTAACAATAAAACATTGGTAAAATATTTACTTTGCTAACAATTCTGCAGTTGTCCTTGACCGACGCAGGAATAAGGTGATGAAGTCCATGGTAACGTTGATTGTACATATGTTAGAAGAATACACAATGTGTATGCAAGTAAATCTTAAGCAGGGCTTTCAAAAAAGTAATTTTAAGTACGTCAACTATAACTACTACACACATTTTTCCTTTCTTTCTTAACTTGTGCAGCAGTTCGCTGGGATTCTATATTGTGTCGGTGGCAGGGTCGAATCCAGAAGGTAGTGTGGAGGGGGTCACAGGCAACATAACCCACCCCCTCTCCCATAGAAATCTCACATTGACGTGGAACTCTCCTGTGAATGCCTTAAAACTGAAATGAAATAATATAAGCAATTATTTAACATACATATATTATGTGATTTATTGTTTCCTAAAACTGTGATTAAACACAGAGCCTTCCTCCCATGCCACAAATCGAAAGTTCGACCCTCCATCG
>NQII01001118.1:178844-202944 GCA_002778355.1 Clitarchus hookeri | reverse complement strand
ACACACACACACGTGTAAACTATTTCCTTTACTTGCCACCGGTTTCGTGTGTAAACTGAAACCATAAATCCGCTTCTCGCGCTTGTCCGGTCTAGTGGATACTGGACTCACCACCCGAAGTCAAATAAACATTACAATAATTAATTATCAGAAAAAATTAATTAGCTCCTAGTTTAGCGATTGTAAATACGAAGCACAATCAATAAAATATTTACCCTAAATTGAATTCATACGGTTGGCAACATTCGATTTAGCTTCTTTGCCGGCTGCTGGCACTACAACCTACTTGCCAAGCGGGTACCTATGCGACAATTTCACGACTTCATTTGACGACAGGGACTTCGAGGTCGTAAGAAATGCCGTGCTACGTGGTCTGTAGTAACACTGGCTACTGACTGCGGCCGCACACAGTGGGAGTCTCGCTTACATGTCACAGAACTGAAGAAATGTTCCTGTCCCTCTCTGGGCCCAGCTTCACACGGATACGTACTAACATTTGCTGTACAGCCTCGCCACTCCAAGGTGGCAGCTTGTATCACTCCGCTTGTCCGCGCACGTGTAAGGTATTGGTTGCGATGCAGGCTTCCAAAACACGGCGTCATGAGGAGGTAGCAGCTGCCAGCATAACCGCCTATCCTGCTTTTTTTTTCACTTTCGCGTCATAAAAGCAATATTTATTCCAGTCACATGCGTGTAATGGAGCGAATTCTTTCATTTAACACTCACAAATCGTGAAGGTTCTCCTCTTTAATGTTTATCGACACGTGGTGGCACTTCAGCCAGATCCTCCGCGTCGCCATCTTGCAAAACACTGGTCGCTTGGCGCGTTTTACGCCGAAACAAAAGAATAACAACAATACTTCAAATATGCTGCAAGCACATGCTCTTGCATGCGCACACAGTATTGCAATATTATATCATGTTACAGACAGAAATAATATTTTAAATTACTACGTTCGAACTAAAAATTACTGATGTAATTATTTTCTGCCGCAGCCATGGCAGTGTTTATCTATGCTAACACTTTGAGGTGGATGCATTAGTGCACTTCTTCGTGACCATTCAACTCTGGTCAGCGACAGACGTAACCTCGAGGACGCCTGTGCATGGTGTGACGAAGGAGAAGAAGCCGACAAAAGGCAGGATGGCGCTCATCGCCACATTCCCATGCAGATGACGTTCGGGACGTTAGTCTTTGTCCGCGAGGCCGTACTCGACGGCCGTCTCGGAGACATGGCAAGAGCAGCAGTAGCTGGTGATTGGCGGAGGACACAGCGAGTTGTTGTCGCTGGCTGCATGGTCCAAACTGACACTCAGCCCTACTTCGTGTATCCGGGCTGATGTTGCAAACTTCTATGGATGATGGAGAGCGGCTCCAGCATCCATTTGAGACAGGGAACCCCCGATCTGGAAACGCCTGCGTCGGGATGCCTGTTACAGTGGGATACCACAACGGGGCGTTGTGGAAGAGTGTACTACATGAGTACTAACATAACCAGCACACCAGGGTAAACATTGGCAATGAGACCACGTACTGCAAAGTATGTTATGAAAAAGGCTTACGGCGACATATTTCCATAGCTCATATTGGTTTACCTTACAAATATATGAGTATCACATTTTAGTCTGCTGTTTGCTACATTCCCATACACTTACCTACTTACTTATATCGCACTACAGAAACGACAAGCAAAACTCTGCCAACAGTCGGTCAGTTTAAGCTCAGAGTAAATAAGTACACAGAGATAAAATGGCGTGGCGCTTCCTTTAATGCGGAGGTACACATTATCTGATTGGCTTCTCGAGGTTCTGGGAACGAACCTTGTGTCTGGTTGGCTACTGCATTCTGCGGAAGGTTCCCTATCGGCCGGACTGCCGGATGGCGTGCAGGTTACCGGGCGCTGATTGGCGAACGGCGTTCCAACGTGATGCCGGCCAGTGACGCCATTTTGCTGGCGTGTGCTGCTGAAGTTCGCTGCATCAGCAGCCGTTTCACCTCTGTATTGTTAAGTACTCTGTGGCTCAAGCAAGCGCTGAGTAACCTCAGGGTCGTCAGCTGTGGCGTGTCTGGGAGGGGAGAGGATAAGTGGGTTTGAGCCCCTCCCTTGAAGATGTGTTTTACACTGGGGTGAACTGAGATTATTCTTGAAACTTGTTGACATTGTTGACACTGCAGCATTTATAAATACACTTAGCATAGTAACATCTAATTTTAAAATCACTTAGGTAGCGTATCCACGAAGTACTGACTTGTACTTACTACACAGTACCCGACCTCTCCNTTCTGGTATATATCCACCACTGGCAATCAGCACCATTTATGACCGTCATGTCCGGTAATTCAGAGACTTCGTGCATGCGATCGCACGAGCGTCGTTTATCTCCCTGCGTTGTCGGAAGAGGAGCATCTGGCAGGCGGCGTTTGCAAAGCGGCCGGCCAATACAACTCGCTCTCAACCACGGCGTTTACTTCAAAGCCGCGCACTTCTCAGCGACACGCAACAAATGTCCCACAAAATATTTCTAGAGAGCATCTAGAGAACGAATTACGCACGGAATAATACAAAACTGAATAAAAATACTTGTGCTCGACTTCACATCACACTCGCACGGAAATGAAATATGCAGCCTGCGAAATCGAAATACCGCTTCGATAACGCGTGCAAAACGCAAACAACAATAACATACGATATTATTTTTAATAAATGGACCTATATTTTAATTACTTTTTTTTTGTACAGAGATGAGGCGTAACCTACTACAATGGCGCTCGATGATTCAGTTACACATATAATGTTATTTGTCATTTCCAGGGTTCTTACGGATATTTTAGATGTAAATTCAAGGACTTCAAAAAATTTTCGAGATATACCATTTCAAGGACTAATACATCTAATTTAACAAATATCTAGTAAAGATTACTGTGCATAATGTTCCATTATAAAGTTGTGAGATCATAAATACATTTTTTAATAAGTATCAACATTAATACAAAAAAATAAAAATAAAATAGAAAAGGTTGAAAAGGACCTGAAACCTACAAGTACGTAATATAGTCATCACCAATTAACTATTCAATTTTACAGCGGTGAAATGACTACCTCGTTCCAGCGTTGGTTTGCTGACGCTCTACATGTCAAACAGCACAAGATGACATATTTATTCATCTNTACATCTAATTTAACAAATATCTAGTAAAGATTACTGTGCATAATGTTCCATTATAAAGTTGTGAGATCATAAATAAATTTTTTAATAAGTATCAACATTAATACAAAAAAATAAAAATAAAATAGAAAAGGTTGAAAAGGACCTGAAACCTACAAGTACGTAATATAGTCATCACCAATTAACTATTCAATTTTACAGCGGTGAAGTGACTACCTCGTTCCAGCGTTGGTTTGCTGACGCTCTACATGTCAAACAGCACAAGATGACATATTTATTCATCTGGAATGTTCGATAATGGTCTGCGCCCATTGACAGCTACTGCATAGATAACTTCATGTTATATACTGTAATATGTAACTACTTAAAAACTCATTTATCAAAGACCCAACATAATTTAAGGACTGTTCAAGGCCTTGAAACCAAACGTTCAAAATTCGAGGACTTTGAAGGGTCGTCAGAACCCTGCTATTAAGTAACGGAAGTAAAGTAATTTTCAATTTGTCCCGGCGGCATGTTACATGTAGTACGCCTTAGCTCGAGGAGTGGCTCAGTACACTGCAGGAACCCTAGTAACACTGATATTGAACATAAGTAAACAAGAAGAGATTTGTTAATGACCTTGACAAACGAGCAACAAGTACATTACATTCCAGATCAAAGCTTTCTCGGGACCATAGAAAATTCTGAGTTGTAGGGTTTCAATTTACATCGCGATCGCAGTTGATTTTTGCGACATCAGGGCTAAACCAAATAAACTTGAATCCAATTAAAGTTTTAACAAACGTTAAAAAACACGAGTTTACGAAAAAAAAAATTGAGTCACAAAGCTGGCTGTAAACAAATTAAGCTTTACTTTAATTACGCACACTCCGCACTCGCGAGGAAATACGTACAATTCAGCTTAATTACTTCGTACCTGCCAAATATGCCAGCCATCAGCTTGTTTAAGAAATTAATTACTAACCGATCAAAGTGAAGTGGGCTAAGATGTCGAAAACATGAAAGAGTGAGTGGCTGATGAAAACATTTGGGCGGCTCCTAACATCGAGGTCTTGAGAGCCGATGAGGGTGAAACGATGTATGGGGCAACGCCGGAATGCAAGGGCGGGAGTAACTGGACATCCCCGAGAAAACCCGCCGACCAGCGGCATCGTCTGGCAAGAATCACACTTGCGAAAATGCGGGAGTAACCCCGCAGAGAATCGAGCCCGGTTCGCCTAGGTGGGAGGCAAGTAGTCTAACCACTTTACCACCGCGGCCCCGAGATAGAGAGAGAGAGCGAACAGACACAAACCTTCGAAACTGATCTTCTGTTCGCTACACAAGCGAACTGGCTCACAATACTTCGGAGGAGATAATTAACTCCTGGTAGGCGGAGTCACGCGGTCGCAAATCACGCCGACAGGACAGAGAGCGAAGGAACGGCCAATCAAACGGCTTCACGCAGCTTCTCCGTTATGCGCATTGTCTGCGACGATATAGTTGGGTCGAAGTCAACTTATTCCTCGCAGACAACCGCGGTATCGCACCGAGACCGACTATAATTACTGTTATAGTACGTCCATCGTTACTTCCAACATTTCTGAAGTCAAAGTTCTCCTTGCAGGATATTGCTCTGCCTAATGCAAACGAATCTTAACTAATACTATAAAAATTACACCAAAGCGACAACGTAATAATATTTTGCATAAGAACTTTTTCTTACTAGCCATTAGAAACACACCTACTTTCTCTGTGTTTTATCCATATTAGTTGTCAACTAAATATCATAATTTATAAATAAAAGTTCAATTCAACCATAGATAAGATATTTTTTCGGTTAACAGGAGTATAAAACGCTTATGATACAGGACACATTTAGGAAACAACCAAACACGGCATATGTAGGATGATTATTCAAATGTTCAATACAAAAAGTGTGAAGATACAGCGAATAGATCATGTCAAGAGTGTTGTCCACGTCAAGGCTTATAATAAATCATGCGCTGGAAAGAAAATCTTTGTGCGCAATGCATCGGGGAATAACTTTTACAGAAATACAGAGAAAAATAAAGAACATTGTATCCAGAGGAGGATGGGGCAAAGCCTCGTAAAACGCACACTGTTATGTTCCTGCACTCAGACCTTGCTAGCCTGATCACATTCGCAAACATAACACGTGTAACTGGGACACGGGCTGCAAGCGTCTGAACCACAACGCAAGGAATCCCCTCCTGTGGGTTGGAAGACGCGGCCATTTGCAAGTCGACGCAAGTACAATATGGCGGCGGCAGGAAGCGCGGAGCACGATGTCTGTCGCCGAAACACTGTCCATCAAGACGCCAGGCGGCCGCCGTGACACGTCCACACACATCGGCCTTCGCAACCATGACTAAGACGGGCATTTTCTACACAAACAGCGCGGTACTTAATAATGCGCCGCGGCTTATTAATGTACGACAATAACAATTATAATAACATTTTAACCTTTTAATATATCTGCAAGCTCCCCCGATGTAACTAATATTTATTGTAACGTGTTGTAACTGTTAAATTAGTTAATACAACTATTATTAAACCGACCTGATTAGTTCTATCGCTGAGTAACCATCCCTTAAATAATTTTATGGGCAATTTTAAAAGCCCAAAATTACAACAGCGCGTTACTTTGTGGTCGGATGTGCTATCACAGGTTTATGTATGAAAAGCTGTTTGGTCATAACAGCACACAAATGCAGAGGTTTCTTATCGGGTAGTTCTGGCGAAGGACGTGCCCGTAGCGCTTTGGGCGTCTATCTGGTTCGTCTTGCAGCAGAAACGCCGTAAAACTAGCACTTATGCACGTCAGTCCACGGAGGCATGCATTCAGCTTCCCTCATTCTACATAGGCCATTTCCCCCTTCGTCCCCTAAACACTGCTTCTAGTATATACTTGGCGACGACATTCTCCGAATACTGACCACGCTCCTTCGCTACCTGTAGCAAATATGTAGTGTTTTGCAGATTAATAAAATGAGCGACGGGTATTGTAATGAGCAACAGGCGATAATTGGCGACATTGGTAAAGTTGAGAAAATTTTTTGAGCCAATTTATCTTCGATTACACACTTAACTATCCCTTAAGATTGGATTATCTAGTTTTGAATCGGCTAAGTTATTTGCAGACCAATGACAAACGTTCCGCTTTAGAGTATCAGAATCATAATTGGCTGAAAGGAAAACAAAGAAAGGGATGGGATGGTAGATTCATACATGCATGGCAGCCAATGTGGTAAGAAAACTTTCGGAAATGTGTAGAGTACGTTGTATCTAAGGAAAGTCACTTTTTTCCCGCGATAAACTATGGTTAGATCATCTGGGAAGGTTGAGATGTAGTGAGCAGCGGAACACGTGCCTACTGAAGTCGGCAGCAGCACACAGTAACCAGTGGTCGCCTTCAGCAGACTGCGCTTGCACAACCGTCAGACGTACAGAGTAAACACAGGACCAGCGAGGTGGCCCTGGGACCGGTAGAGGTATGGAGGAGAAGGGGGGTTACACTCGGCCCGGGCGAACAATGCACGGCATTCTCCAGCGGACTGCCGCCGGCGCCCGGCCTGGAGTCTCCAGCAATGCTCCTAACAGACTGCGCAAACACGCAGCAGGGATCACCTTCCAGCAGGAACAAGACACAACACCGGGGACCGCCGGCTGGAGGCTCCTGTGCGGCGCGTCCCGGCCAACACGCTGAGTCACCGTGTCCGTCAATGCCAACACGTTGCACGTGAATGGTGTTTATGGCTGGCGGTGTACACGGCAAGGCGCAGCGTCCGGTCTTCCTTGCGGCCAGTCTGTACCTCCGTGTCGACGCCAGTATCGTTGTTCACTGGTTGCAGGACAAATGCTCAACACAAGTAAGGCTCGTGCCAACCAATTACGCGCTGGCAACACTTGAACTCAGAAAGTAATTAGTGTGTGGCCGGTCGGATTGAAGAATGCTCTCTTCACAGAGCGCTCTTTCCCATTATTTCGCGAGAAAATTATTTTAGTGCCCCCCCCCCCCACCATATGCACCACCGTTTCTGTAAACAAACAAATAATACAATGACCATACTAGGAAGTTGTTAACGGCCATGATGCTAACTTGGCCGTCAGGTTAACTGGTGTCATTAGCCGGTCACTTCGCTGACTGAGCGTAGTCACTTCCACTGACCGCAGGCGCAATGTTCAGTCACAGTCCTTCGGTATGGAGATCTGTCGCGTCCATAACCAAACTTAAAGACAACTTCAGTAACTGTCGTAGGGGTTCAAGTTACTCCTCTTCAGTTGATGAACAACATTCCGAAACGTAGGTTGGGAACCGGTGAGATGCCTAGAGCGAACACCGTGCAGCTAAGTGGTGTTTGTGTGTGTAGCGCAACGTCTCGTTGACGACGGGGTCACTTGAGAAGTGGGAAGCTGTTAGGACGAGCAGGACCGTGGGAGGAGCACTGCAACGTGTAATAAGGAGCCTTACATGTCTGCGCCTGGAGAGCATTCGGAGAACCATAGGAAACAGAAGACGCTATTACAGGACCAAGCAATGAACCCAGCTCCTCCCAAGAGAGTCCAGTGTGGCCACAGCGTCAACTCGTTCAACCAGAGAGAGAGAGAGAGAGAGAGAGAGAGAGAGAGAGAGAGAGAGAGAGAGAGAGAGAGAGCGCGGTCACGCGAATTCAAAAGCGGTTGAACCTGCATCTCACGGACAGCTGGATCTCGTAGAGTAAATAATCCAAGAGAAAGTGTTACCGAACAGCGTAATGAAATATTGCGACACTTCGTTTCCTCCTTTACTTAAACATGACGGCTACCAGAACGTGTATTTATCGTGAGGACCCAATAAACTAATTTTCGTCAAATTGTGTGCGCGAGTAGGGTATAAAACTTCAACACTCGTAATTTTAAGTCGTCGATAATTACAGTGAATTACATTGTAGTACATGCCTACACCAATTACATGTAACGTAATTTATATGGAAATAGGATTATCTTGCACCTTCTACAGCTGTCCACTATAATTACATTTTGGAATTCCCTGACTTTTCTTCCCTATTTTCCAGGCAGAATCTGAACGGTTTCCCTGGCCTATTTTCAGGACCGAAACCTTCCAATACCATATTCTTCCACCGCTGACAGAATAAAATATATGCTATCAGTGAAGTTGAATNTCAGGACCGAAACCTTCCAATACCATATTCTTCCACCGCTGACAGAATAAAATATATGCTATCAGTGAAGTTGAATAAAATTACACTGAAACAGACCAAGCAAGCAGGGTCAGTATCTTATTCAGCCCATCAATATTTATCGCGATGCATGCTACTAGATTCAAACCAGTGCCCATTACAAATGCACAAATACTTCATTTTGTAGGTATAGGTCCTATTTCAATAGGCAAATATGTATTATTGCCACCTCAGAATCTTAAAAATTGAAATTTTAAAACGCACATGCTCACAATTNATCAATAGGCAAATATGTATTATTGCCACCTCAGAATCTTAAAAATTGAAATTTTAAAACGCACATGCTCACAATTACTTAATCCTGTATTTCACACAACTAACAACTGTTTAACGTAGCAATTATTTACAGTTTCCCTAACGCAGGTGAAAATTCCCTGACTTTTCCCTCTCACGTGAAATTCCCAGACTTTTTCCCGTGGGTGGACAACCCGTTCTGCCTTTCTTTCGAGAAGAGACAAGCTCCAATGCCACGTGTCGATACATTATCTGCTGGTAGTTCGCGTAGCTTGCCACTGATGACACGCGCGTGCGCGAGCTGCGGTTACGTGCGGAAGGCCTCGTGTTCCCGTGATCCACGCTCGGACACTGGTCCAGCGAGTGCGCACCGCCGCTGGACAGCCAGTGAACGGCTGCCAGGTGTGGTGGGATGCTGACTCCAGCGACCTCATACAGCCCTGTTCTTCAGTCCGGTTCACACGGACCCAGCCGCCGAGCATTCAAGTCCCCAGCATGCAGCAACTTGTATGTAACATAGGGACGGCTCTATTTCTCACTTTCTTTCTTGTACAAGTCCAGTTTAACAAGTACCAGCGAAAGAAAATTTTACAATATTTTTATATTTTAATCTTGGGGACATTTAAACTATTCTTTCTTAATTCGTAATGTGAATGATGGGACATATATGTGTCTAGTTTTGTTTGCGAAAGTATTCGCCTGGAGTAAGCCATTTGTTGAAAAATTAATTTATGCACGAGTGCGTGCAGACTTCCTGCCTGAAAAATAAACACATTACACGTACAGTCTGTGTGCCAGGTATAGTTTCTTGTTCGACAGCTAGTGTGCAAGTTAGTGTCCGCCTTCGCACTGAAGGAAGCTGGTCGTGTGTACCGGGCTTGAGACGGAGACTAGTCGTGTGTGCCGGGCTTGAGAAGGACGATGGCCGTGTGTACCGGACTTCTCAGAAGGAAGCTGGCCGTGTGTACCGGGCTTGAGACAGAGGCTGGTCGTTTGTGCCGGGCTTGAGAAAGAAGCTGGTCATGTTTGGCGAGGTTCAGAAGAAAGCTGGCCGTGTGTACCGGGCTTCGCAGAAGGAAGCTGGCAGTGTGTACCGGGCTTGAGATGAAGTTGGTCGTGTGTACCGGGCTTCAGGAGAACGGTGCCGCAACGCTGTATCAGGTAGCGCGTGCGGGCGCGGACATAGCCACGCACATGCGTGAGGCCCGCGTCCCTCTACAGTCGCAAACGCTATACATCAGACAAATGACTCGTTTGTGTCAGCCCCCTAGAGAGATGGCCGCGGAGATCTTGTCCCAGTTTTCCCAACCCGCTTTTTCCTTAATGCCAGCTGGCAAACTTGTATTTTAAATGGCACATCTAGTTTTCTCTATTTATGTGCCAATAAATTTTATTTCGTTTTTATTTTTTTTAATACATGTTGTGGTGTATAGTATAAAACATACCTCACAGGATTAATGCAATTATTAACTATTGCATATTTCTTGATTTACTTTCCTGTGTGAAGTCGTTGACAATGAGGAATTACTCATTTGCTAGGGGCGACTTAACGTGTTAAGAGGGGTGGAAGCATTATAAATTCCGCAAGCATCCCCCCGCGTTTTTCATGTCTTAATCATCACTCATCGGCATCTGGCTCCTGTCCTTGAATACGAGCATTTTTCTTTATTATTTCTATCACGTTGTAAAACATGCTTTCCATCTCTACGATACAATATTAGGTGAAATGACTTTCTCGCAAACCTACCTATCTACGTGTATTTGCTTAGAAATTAAATTTCGCAAATGCTTTGCAAGTTGTTATCATTTACCCTATTAACGTCCACTAAGCAAGGCGCGGGAAGTAATAAAAGATAATTCATTACGAGTATAGCACAGAACAACTTACAAAGCTGACCATTGTATGACAACATTACACCTGTTACTCCACACTGTAAAAGCTACCGAATGGTTTCATCACTCTGGTGCACTTTATTTTCGTTGGAAAACTTCTTCCATGGCAGCTCGAATGAAAGTTTTCTTAAGAAAGCATTACCTCTTCCTAAAGTCCTGGATCGGATGCCGTGACAGCACATGAGTGAAGTAGAGTATAGGCTATTCGCGGTAAAGTGAGCACATTTTAAGGCTGTGCTTAAAAGTAACGTACAGCTCATTTGGGATATAAAATTGTCACGTGAGTAATAAAAACAGTGCATACATTTTAAAGCTCTCAAAAGTTGAGGGCAACACAAAATATAATTTTCTTTTTATCATGCCGTCTGGGAGGGCAGAAAGAAGTGCTCACTTCACCGTGAATAGCCTACACGGAACAATAAGTATGCATAAGTGAAACGGCGTGTGCATTTTCTAAGCGTATTCAGTCGCTTGTTGGTCATACGAGGCTTTGTGCGTGATGCATGATTGGCTGCTGGATAGTCAGAAGTTTCCTACTGACTGGGCTGCCGCCTGGTGAGTGTCTACGGGAGCTGATTGGCCAATGACGTTCCGCCCATGTTGCCGATACGTGAGGCTGGAACTGCCGATGGGTATCCTGTTTCTATTCTGTACCTCCCGACATTCCTTGGCCGAGCCATACAGACAAGAACACGTGTCGACCCGACCCGAGCTCATCGCGGCGGTAATGACAGACATCATCCGGAGGTGGGTGTGCATTGCTGTCGAAAACTGTTAGAAGTAATCAACCAGCTGTCGGTCTTTATTCCAGCTCGTCTCAGCACAGTGGCGATGTGGCTCCTGCAAACAACCTCGCTTTGGCCAATCCACGGCCATCAACACCTGCACACCACACACTCACTACGAACATTTCCTGGCTGGACACTCAATTGATGTTTCGCAATTCCCTCACTTTTACAGATTTTATACATCAAATTTGCATTTTCCCCTGACAAGTCACTTTGACTTAGTCCCTGCTTGTACACAATTTATCATATAAATTGTACAAATTAGACCTAATGAGAACATGAAAACGTCATAATGAGAACACACAAACATCACCTGTTCCATTCTGTGGTCAGCAACATACTCTCATGTAACAAAGAAGCAATATTCCTTGGCGAACAGCTGAAGATAACTTAAAACACTTCCCCCGCGTTACTTTACTGGAAAACAATGTCTGTAATTTACAATACAAACTTCACACTTCGCATTGGTCTTCGTAAAAAAAAATTTACCTTCGATTTTTTATAAATGTTATAGAATTCTCTGACTTTTGCCTGGCCAATAGAGTTCCCAGATTTTCCCCCGTTTTCCAGGAGGATGGCCACCCTAATAATTTATTTGTGGTTACTTCCAACTTATAGCACCTACGCCTTGCTGAATGTTTGCTTTCACTCAACATCATTTACGAGCTTATATTAAAAAACAGATGTTAAGGCTGAATTGTTTGTACTATAGTGCGAAATGATGACTTCTCATACTAAAAACCAGCCGCCAAGATACACAGTTCCGTATTCGAATCTCGGGCATGCGTGACTTGTTATGTTCGGTTGTGTACATAATGAGAAACGCAAGGGGTACGTCAGAGTACACGCCAGATAACAAGAATTGTGTACACTACAATGACAAAGATGAAGTTCGCCCACGGAATCTCGTCGTCCATCGTGTGAGCATGATTAGCCCATGCGTGCCAAATGAGGCAGAGGTTCGATAAAACGATTCACGATCGCTTCGAGATAGGGGTCCAGCGAAACGAGTTGATGTGGCTCGCTTTCCAGCCGGTTTCTGGCTTGACAGTTATAACACGGCCTGGACTCCAGGTACGCAGGACAGGCAGTTCAGAAAACATTGCCCCTCGGCGCGTTACCTGCCGCTGCAAGTTCTCTACTTCAGTACTATAGTCTAGCCGCGGTTCCTTCACACCTTTCCAATCAAGCATTTGAAAAATCACCCCGCGTATGACGTGTTTAGTTCTTTCCTAAATATAACGTGCATCGCAAACTTTTTATACCTGCTTATGTGCATAAAGGACCTTTTTTTTTTTGTTAAATTGAAATGTTATTTGTATTTTACGTATAAATTATAATGCTTCATTTATAAATACTATGAATAAAATAGTGAGAAAACATGTGTGTTAGTAACACTTAGTAAGAAATAGTTCTTATGCAAAATATTATTACAACTGAGTGCGCACGAATGCGGTGCGTTGTCCTCTGGTGTAATTTTCCAGACTTAGTCAGCTTATTTTGCACGAGGCGGAGGAATACCCTGGAAGTAGAACTTTAGCAGGGCTTCAGAAATGTGTGAAGTAAACTGGATTATACAAGTGTTACCGATACGTACACCTTCTTCATGGATAATGATCACGGACGTGAAAAAACCGCGCGAGTTCCATGAACTTCATGTTCTGATGTAGAATTAAGCAGATAATAACTGCGCAGTGGCTTCGTGCTGTTCTAGTGGGAGGCGATGACGTGGCATGAGGTGTCGAACAACGCATTAACCAATGACAAAAGCAGCATAAAATAACGTGGTTTTGAATTCCAGTTTGTGCCGAAGTAAATCCGCTACTGTCTTTTTTTTACTTCTGTAATTGTTTTACACTTACAAAAGCCGTACAGTGTCCGCCATCTTAGTTGGCAGACTGCCGGGGGGATACACACACTATGGTTATTACTTGCATGGCAATATTTATTTATAAAGGTGGTTAAAGCATTAAAAAAAATGGCGTAATTAGGGTCTCAAAGGTGCTCACTTTACCGTGAACAGCCTCTAGCATTAGTACAAGTCTCGCGGTCGTAACATTTCAGCGTTGGTACTCGAGGAAGATCACTGCTAAGACCAGGCTATTCCTCCACCGAGGGCAAACAAAGCTTAGTCTAGAAGATTACGGAGCAACGAGCAGTATCGGTGTGCACTCACTTTAATAACACATCTAGCATGGCGTTATCAACACTCTTCCAGTTTTGTAGAAGGTATATTGTATTCCTAGCTTATATTTTAAAAAGAATACGGACTACTTATGAGCTGATATATTTATACGAATGGTTAATACTTTAAATGTTTTTTTACTGTTGCATTAATTAATCAATTCATTTGTAATTCTTTAGTCATTTTATGTGATTGTAAGATAGTTATTAAGTGTAAGAGAAGGCTACATGCCTCAACTTTGCCATTTTAAAAGACAAATAAATTAATTAATAAAGATAAATTATAAGTAAAGGCCCAATGTAACCAAAAATAAGACAAATTTATTTTAACAGGTATAAAATGCTAGCGATACAGGACATATTTAGAAAACAACCAAACACGTCATAGATGGAGTGATTTTTCACAGATTTTGTTCAAAAAGAGTGGAGATGCCGCGAATAGGCTTCATGCCTTGAGGCGAGTATGGGGCTGGCTGGCAGAGCCTACCTGTTAATGGCATGGCAATGAAGACAAAGTGTGCGTGTTGATGTACGGGAAGTGAGGTGGGAGGTGGGATGCTGCGCTGTAGCAGGCGGGTCTCTGGGGACGAGGTGGCAGATAGCATCTCCTGCCGGACACTGGCGCAGGCATGAGGACCTTGTTCAACGCACGCCCAGCCGGGGCAAAACTACCGCATCTGCACGCTCGCTCCTGCCTCGCCATACACGCACTGCCGTGGCCAGGCATTTCTCAACAACGTTTGACGAGTGGGGGNATCAACGGTGCTGACACGTGTTAATTACCACAAATTATAGGAAAACATTTCCTCCCAGTGTAGTAAAATGCATTACAGTGAACAGTATTTGCATATTTTTAACACAATTAAGGGATTATTAAAAATTCCTAACACTAATTGTCCACAATCTAATGGGCAAAAGGGGGTGGTTGGGTGCTTACAACCCCCAAAGAGAACCCCTCCCCCTTCCCGACTCCTTCCATCCTTCTACATATAAACGACACACTCGGTTCGTTAGCCACTTAGCACGGGAAAGACTGAATAAAGATGTACCCATTTTTGTTGAGTTCCGTATAAACTTGTAATTGCGAACCCACGGGTGCGACTGTGTACCGAAGTATAATTAAGTAACTGTTGTTTGTCTGGCGAATGCACTTGGCTTGATGCTCCGCAGAACCTCCGTCGCTTCGCGGGCAGTTAGCTCACCGAGACTCTCACGTGATAGGTTGAACAGTCCTCTGTTTTGACTTGTCCCACCGTCATTTGTTCATTACCTGCAGTCACGAAGAGAGAAGTCTTTCTGTCTGTACAGGATTGTACACTTAAGTGTGTATGCTTGATGCCTACCCTGTTAACGAATCTCGTGTCCTGCCCTTTGGCATCCCTCCACATACTCTTTCTTGCCTTCTGCTATTGTCCGCCATCTTAAATCTTCCCCTTCCGTTCACTAAACCTTTCAAGGCTCCCACTACCAATCATCATTCCCTTACTTTCTAGTGTCCAATTCAGATTCTTTTCCTTTTTTCTTATTACAAGAAACAACTTTGTATTTTCCCCGAAAGACGGTTGTCCTGCGCGCCTCTTACCAAGACGAACCGGGTTCAATTTCCTGACGGGTTACTCTTGGTTTTTCGCATGTGGGAATCGTGTCGGACGATGCCGCTGGTCGACGGGTTTTCTCGGAGATCTCCCGTTTCCTCCACCCTCACTCACCTCAATCACCCTCATCGGCTCTAAAGACCTCTCTGTTAAGAGCCACCCAAATTTCTTCACTTCACTTTTCCCGAAAAAAAGTCGCAAAATTCCCGTGTGTCTCAATGTAGACAAAGAAAGGTAAAAGTGCGTAATGACACTTCAGTTTGAATGTTGGTAGGATTGCGGCTCACGTGATACTCAGCTACGTGGGGTCATGTTACATCTCGCAGTTCTGTGCAACATGCCTGTTTTGTGAGATACACGCAAACTCTGCTGGACAACCAACGTCAGAGATACCGCCACTGGTGAACTTACCCCGAAGCCTCATGAGGTACATTGATCCTCGGGTGGTTGCACACTCTGCTCGTAAAAGCCAGGCTCCCCGTCACTTGTCCGTTGGCGTGTTTGGACAAGGCAGTTCACTTGCCAGATTACGGAACAACGCCATTGTTGCACGTAAAAACGGCGTTGCAGCGCTATAATTTACAAATGCCAAGCTGAGGTCATTAACCACTGTTCAAGCTCCAACTGAGAAGTAATGACCAACAGAGATTCACATCTGAACATTCTCGTTAAAACATTTAACAGGCATCGCATCATATCCCTCGTATTCTTATAGAAAGAGGTACATCCTGCTCCAAAAAGACGGCGAACACAGGAAATAAACTAAATAGCCCGAATAAAAAATAAAAACGAAAGACGCAAGCAGATAGATGAACATTCACGGAACAACTGGAAACGAAAATATTTCTCAATAAAAAAAATTACTTACGATTATCTTTGATTAAAGTATCAGTTGCAAGATTTAAAACGAAGTACGGTTTTTGGATGGCTTCTTCCTATATCCACAAAGGTAATTACTTGTCTACACAAATCTTGCCTTATCAACCATGTTCTCGACAGTTTAGCCTTCGCCGTATGTACACCTGACACGTACAATTATAGCACTGACTGGTTTCATTACATACGGTTAAATGTCGTGATGTGACGCCACCCCAAACTTACAGTGTAACAGTACATTACGTAATGACGTAGACTTCGAGACATATATATAAAACCAAGATGATATAAGTATAATCCACGCTACTCACAGAATAGTTGCATCCAAAGTCGGCGAACTATACGAGAACTCCTAACGCCAATTTTCTTGAAATCAATAGCCACAAGACATCTCAATGACCAATCAACGTAAAACACCCACATTTCTCATTGGTTAGGTAGAATGGCAATTCCCGAGTAAAAAATTCGGCATAACCTAAGGTTTTGTTATCATTACTGGCTTGTTTTTTACTCATAACAGTACGGGGGCATAACTGCATAACTCTGCTCCGCATAAAAAGCAGCTGTTTTGAAGTTATTAATGATTCAAATGTGATCAGATATCCCTGATGGAAATACGTTTTCCTTTGATTTGTTTTTCGGATTTCACTGCATCGACGAGATTAGGACTGAGATATAAAATACCTTTCGATGCAACCAAACACAGGCGAGAACTGTGAAAACATAAAGGGTTGCTTGATCCATTGTCTCTAAGCCATGCTCAGGAAAATACTACAAAAAGGAAGGACAGCATGAAAGATGGTAGGAAGGACAGCATGAAAGATGGTAGGAAGGGCAGCATGAAAGATGGTTAGAGACGGGGCAGGGTGTTGTGTTTCTCTACCTGGGCGAGTGGGGTCAGTAGGGGGAGGTCCCCAGGCACAGCCAAGGGACAACACAGTTCTCCATGCCACTCGCAGAGGGAACACAGTCTTTGTCAGCCCGCGCACACTGCACTCAGACTAAGCCACGGCGAGGATGAAGCATCACGCGAGATTGCCCATACACACGCGCCTTCTTCAGGCCGCCAGCTCTGCGCGTCGGCCACACACGTCACAGCGCGTATCTTACATCCTCGCCCCTTCAGTTCTTCTAAGAGTCAATCACTCATTTATTTCGACTTCCGGCGTAGTTACGGCTTCAATGACTTCTCTTACACTTATAACATAATGTACACATGCGTAAACATAATGAGCAAGAAAGAAATATACTTAAATTAATAAGAGGCGAAACAGAAATATGACAGCTCAAGTAGATTAAACTCTAAAAATGACATGTGGTTTCCAATTATGTACATATCTTGAGCAGGACTAGGGACAAAGGGAAGTTTTAAGAAATTGAAAAAAAAAAAAAAAACCAATAGCACAATAATTTGGATCTACAATCGCACAATGATGTGTATCATAATCCGCATTACCAATCAAAAATATAAATGTGCAGAACCTACAAAGTAGCTGAGAGGAAAACAAAAAGTTCAATCTCAACGCAAAAAAAAAATTATAAACAGATCTATAATAACCACTTACAGATGAATGGAAATTTAATGCAGCAACTCCTTGAAATAAATTGACGAATCGACAGCAACAAATTACACATTGATTAAAGTGAATGTCTACATAAACAGGTGTTGCTAGGTCTTAAAAATAGTTAAGGGGAAAAAAGCTATACAAATTAAAATACTACTGAATAAGTAGCTACCCGAATGAATATCCTTTCTTCTCGTAGCGTTTTCCTCGTCAAAATTCCAGGATGAAATTTTCATTCTCTTACGGTTCTGGCAATNCCAGGATGAAATTTTCATTCTCTTACGGTTCTGGCAATAGTAAATAAAAAAAAATTAAAATACAATACCTTATCTAATAATGTATGACAAAAATAAAACACACAGGATTTATCGCTTGCAAATTGGTTTGCAGTACGAGGTGTGCTACTTCTAACAATGGAGCTCTTCCTTTCTTGTCGCAAAGGGTTTTATAAACGCCCGATCATTAAAAAATAACTTATTTCCTAGATTGTTACTGAGAACATCTGGCAGTAAAGAATATGGGTGAAACTTAACTGCAGGTTTGAATTGCTAGCATCAATCACCGTTTTCCCTGGCCACTTTCGAATTGCCCAACTGCTTCAGGTTTGTCATGTTGTCGACACTGTTCGTAACATTGGTCTAAAGCAGGGACGGGTGTCCCGACGACTCCAGAAGGCCATTCATATTATGTGCTCGTGGACGACGCGAAGGAAGAACAGGGCGCCACCCAATATTACCTCTGATGCCTTTCACTTCACATTAACTTATTTTACCATTTATTTATTTATTTCATATATTTATCCGTGACCGAAGTTAACCGATTATTTGCCTTATCTACCACTTGTACAAATACTACACACCTACATTTTATTTATAAAAAAAAGACGAAATTACAAGCATCATCATATCTAGCTATGGGGTTGTTAATAATGTTATCGTTCCTATTTTATCAATTTCACGTAATTATTTAACAAAGGTAGGCCCATAACTGTACAGTGTAATAATATTCATAAATCAAGAAAACAAGAGCATGTCGCTTTAATTGCAGGGTAATTTAGTAATGCAATGAACTGATTCCTTAAAAACTCCTAAGCTATAGGTATAAGAATTTTAACATTGTGTTAACAAACTCCGCATATAACATAATGACATAAGGTGATATATTAAACAGTCACGCAACATACAAAGTAGGACAAATTAATATAATAAAGGACGAGTTTAGAAAATATATGTGAAGACATTAAAGAACACCTTGCTACTCTTCAAGTTACAGTAGATGAACAATAATGCAAAATACGTCAAGTAAATTTCAGCCTCTTCCAAACGTTCTGTCGTGACCAAGAAAAGGCCACTATCGGCGCCATAGCTCCAGCAACCAGAGCCTTTACAATGCCGTCATGCGAGTACAGGAGCAACACGGTGTTTCTCCAGGAAGCTGTGCGGCGGGACACCTACGTATCATGATACCTGTCATCTACATACTCGAGCAGCGACCACGTCTCCTCCAGAGACCCTTGTTCGCGCTCTCCACGCTGCAATCTCGCCGCTCACTCACCAAGCCCGCGGCTACACATTTACACTGAAATCCAAAACGCTACTCTGCGAGTTAACTTTTCTCTTTGGACGTCTCAAAAACCCTTTGAGTAAATATTTTACTCGCTCTCGGCAGAGTCCCAAAACTGTAGAGTAATAACTCTGAGCATCTTGTCCGAGTAAAACTTTTACACGCACTATTTCAGCGAGTAACGAAGGGTAAACTGAAAATGGCGGAAAGTTTAGTATAACTAAACAAATTGAAAGGAAATACGGACATTCTCTTAACAGACACGCGGAAAAATTAAAAAATAAGTAATACAATTCGCATTTTTATTTAAAAGATAACGTTTATAAAGGTCGTACTTTTAGACATAGTGGGTATGATTAATTTATCGCAAGTAAAACTGTTTATTTATATAACTAATATATTGAAAAAGAAGGAATTTGGGGATCAACAAATATCGTTTTGAATTTACATTGGTTGCTTAATCAGTAATATTTGTAAACACAGAATACTATTTATATTATTATGCTCGTTCCAAAACCACGTTTACCATTGCTTTCCTCAGCTGTTACTCTCTGTCAGTTTACTCTACTCTTGGAGTAACGTTTTGTAACGCCGCCCTGGAGTCCCGTCGCCCAGGGGGCGTGGCTCGTAGCCGGCGGACCAACCGCGCGTGTGCTACCACATTATCACGTGATACAGACAAACGAGGCCATACCATCGTCCAATGAGAGACAGACAACTGTGGCGCCAGCGGACGCCAAGGTCTGGCCACATAACGATGTTGCCGGTGGTCCTTGTAGCGAGTTCGAATTCAATGAACTTTTACCACCAACCGACCAATCAACAAGTGACACTCGAAAAGTTTTGAAACGGGAAATAATCGTGAAAGTAAAAATANTTTACCACCAACCGACCAATCAACAAGTGACACTCGAAAAGTTTTGAAACGGGAAATAATCGTGAAAGTAAAAATATTGATATCAGACTGCAGATACATGCTGCTCTTCAGCATACGACGAGTATATTACCGAACTGAAGGAACACAGGAAACTATGCATTTGCAGGCTTTTATGAAGTAACTGCACTATTCATTTTTCAATGCAGTAGGCCTACATGTGTCACATCACAAAGAAATAAAAACAATAACTCTTTCGTCCGTTTAATGTTAAAGATTCGAGAACCAGCAACAGCCAACTGAAACAATTAATACGCCTTGCTGACAATGATCTGTTGAGCGAGGGACTTCTTTCTTATCGAAAGCGCTCACTCCACGGACAATCGTGTTTGTTCACGTGAGTGTCGTTACACGATTCTTAGCGGTTTCCCCCCCGATAACGTAATCTCTGTTTTTTGCGCGGCATTTATACTCTGCGCCATAGTGCATCTAAAGATTTACGTTACAACCTGAAGTACTCTGCTGAATAGCGCACCCCCCCCCCCNGGCTTCGAATTAGAGCACAGCGAAATACTAACATGTGGTCAATTCGAACACACCCAACGATGTAGGGTCACTTTACATGAGAAGACGATAAAGGCTGTTCACGATAAGCTGAGCACCTTTGAGCCCTGCTTAAGATCTACTTGTAGGCCTATTGTGTATTCTTCTGTCATATCTAACATTAACATTTCCATCGTCCTCATCACTTTGTTCCCGCGTCGATCAGGTGTTACAGAAATTATTGGGAAAGTACATTATTTGACAAATATGCTAGTTATTACACTTAGTTTAAAATGCATTTAAAAAAACAGAAAACAAGAGACCATTTATGCATTCACAAATGTTTGTCTAACATTTTCATTAAAAAAGAAATGGAACTAATTTCCCTCTGCGTTACCAACATTACTGGGCGGATGCCAGTCAAGTGTGCCTGTTAAAAGGTATGCAGGTAGATGCAGTGATATTTTCCAAACGTTGATTTCAAAAGTGCTCACTCTACCATGAGCAGCCTATGAAGTGGCGAAGTTGGGGCGAAATGGCCTTGTCTCCCACTTTACACAAATACATACGAAAACGACACGGATGATAACAGAACAATCACAGCGGATGTGATGAGTAGATAAGAAGCGGTGGCTCTAGGACAAGAACTAGGGGCCTCAAGGACGCCATGAGGAGCGACTCTGCTGGGAGCTGGAGGAAGGAGGTCGTGGCGGGAAGCCTGCCTGCCACTGTCCTGTGAGAAGGCTGGAACATTCCTTCTCGCTAACTAGAGTCCCGGGGAGTGCAGGCGAAGCACGGCAATCGTCACGGCCGACGTCGCATTGCGGTGCGGGACGTCGACTGCTGAGGACCGTTCTCCAGCGGCCGCCACGCAACACTGGTCACCGCAGAGGCAACTCCGCCTCGCACTCAACAAGATGCAGATGAAGACTTGGAGGAGTCGCAATGACCCCGCTCTCATAGTGCACCTGCACTGTACGGCACCGCCCGAGGTGTCATTCCAACTACATTTCTCAAGTAAACTATACAGAAAAGTAAGCATCATTTCAAGGCTCCGGCCTACCTGTCGCTTGAACTGCGTAACATGGTGTCAGTAATCCACGTTTGTTTCTGCGAAACTATTAAACGTGCGTCCAAGGTACTGATCTACGAAAAGAACACACAATTCAGACGACGGCTGCTGAGTGCTTTCAAGACGTTACTCACATCAAAGCGCTGTATCTCAAAATATACGCGTCAGATACGTACAAGACTACTCAAAGGCCCTGCACTGAGCCTTCCTGCACACTTTCCACCAATAACATAACACTGTCACCGCTGTAAGTCCCATAGGCAGGTGCAGTGCGACGAGAACACTGCACGCCAGTTCAGAGCCTTGTGCTTAGAGGCGATGGCGCACTCGATGTGCGTGGCAGTGTCGTCCTTATCGCTCCCGCGCTTCTCGGGCCTCAAACGCGAAAACAGCTGCAGGTTGGCGGGAGCCAAGCATTTAATATCGTAGCTTTCCCTGCTACTTTCGTAATTATGATCACAAGTACCTCGTATCTTGGGAACTCCTGTGCAAGATCCATACAACTTCACAATCGTGAGTTCATCGCAGTGGCGTTGCTGTCTGTGCTGTTGACTTCGCAACGACCACTGGCGGCATTTCTGCCGATGCCACCGCTGCTCGTGGCGAGGTAAATTAGCAAGACTCGCGCCGTGTACCAACTGACAGTTAAGTAATTGACTACGGTTCTAATGGAACTCTAATGATTGCCACTTGTTTGAGACGAAGGTGCTATCTGTCGATAAACGTTACTGTCTGCACAGCATGACACCCACTGGCATGGGATTTCCACGAGACAATAAATAAAAATTTACTAAAAATATATACAATAAAAAAAAAGCATGCTCACGGGATATTTCTGGCTGCGTTTACATTCTAATGTACCACATTCCACAACGTGTCGTTGGAATTAAAATCATGCATACAGTTACAATGCGCGCAGGATATGTGGAAGCTAGGGGACTGTTGGAATTGCACTTCAACACGGGCAGCAGTGCGCAGCTGGAAGATGCGTGACTTGTACACTACTGCAGGCAGCTCTCAGCCTGTTTCGACAGGCATCCTGCATGCAGTGTATTAACTTGCGTATATTATCAAGTTACGTGGATTCATTAAAAGAAAAACACGAATGTGTATAGTATAAAGCCAGCCATCTCCGAATTTGTTTTTAGGCGCATCAGGTCATAAACAAAATGGCGGCGATTCGGGATTTGGTAAATTTAGTATTAGCAAACTTTGTTGCATACAAGCAACTGAAATATAACATACCGCCATCATTTAAGTATGTTAAGATCGTGTCACGTGACCACTTGGTAAACCAAAACTGTCAACTGGAACGCAGCCTCACTAGTCACCCGGTAACTGTTCACGACCACTCAGCATACCGTCGCCTGCGAAGAGCTATCTTGGACGAGCGCAGTTTTGGTCGGTTTTTTTGTCTCGTGATGGAAGAGGAAACCTCCCTCCTCCCTCCCCAGGGCAACGTGAAACCTCATCCGGAATGCCAGCACGACTTGGGCAGAGCCGGCGAGGAGCAGGTAAGAAGTCCCGGCCGCTCTAGACGTGGAATTAACTCCGCGAGGCGGGCCTCGACCACGAGATGACGAACCGCATGACGACGAAAACAAACCACCGCGACGACGACAGGAGAGAACTCTGCTTGCTCCGCCCTCCTCGTGCACGGCCGCGGGGCCTCCGCCCTTCTTAATTACCGCGGGCAGCGCCGGACATTACGCCGTGTCCGCGCCCGCTGCAGGTTGTGTTCTCGTGCAAGCCACGCCATGTGTTTCCTACGCCGGGATCTACGTTACAGCGAGCCGTGGCATAACACAATCATGTCCACGTCGTTCATGAGGACGGGGTTTGCGCCAGAGGAGGGATAAAGGTTTCTTCAAGTAATAAGGTAAAAATAAACATCCTTTTGCGCAACCAGTTAAAAGAGCGGCTACAGAAAGACCTGGGGTGGAGAGGTTTGGGCGGCTCCTAACAGCGAGGTCTTGAGAGCCGATGAGGTAAGAATGGAGCAGCGCCGGAATGAAAGGGCGGGGGAAACGGGAGATCCGCGAGAAAACCCGCCGACCAGCGGCAACGTCCGGCACGATTCCCACTTGCCGGGAGCGACCCAGCCAGTAATCGAACCTTGTTCGCCTGGGTGGGTAGCGAGTAACCTGACCGCGACCTCAGCTCAAAGGGGAATCAAGTAGCCAATCAAACACGATGACAGTTCCGAAAGCCGCGCTTAGCCGATCAGAAGGATGGGCACGCAGACATCTGTGCGCTGTGGCGAGGGTGTGACTGGTTCTGCCCCCTCGTGCGACATGGCTTGCCCGCTGGGCTGTCTCGCAGTTACCACGGAAATGTGTAAAGGCACATAACTGAAGAAGTAACCAGTTGGATGGGCGGGCAGTGCAGAAGGCAGACAGCGGGGCGCGAGGCTGTTACGTCAGCCGCGGACTGCGGCGGGAGTCTGTCTGTCGCGCGGGATAGCCGGCGACTGTCCAGACATTACCTTCTATGACCGCG
>NQII01001118.1:155238-178837 GCA_002778355.1 Clitarchus hookeri | reverse complement strand
GCAACCACTACTGGGAAAACTAACTCTTCGCCGAACAAACTCCAAGCCACCGTTTTACAAAAAAAAACCACTAACAAAGAAAATAATTTTCAAAATAAATATTAAAAAACACACAGATCCCCACGTCGCTCCTCTCACTTTAAGAAACGTCTCACATATATTAAATAATTATGGAGGTCGCAATTTTGCTACGTGCACTTCGATGAATATCCTCTTGGCACAATTTATAAGTTGTGTTTCAGTGGGCACTGTTCACGTGAAATAACTCTTGTGTGGCGATGGACTCAGTAAGTCTGACCAGAAAACGTAGACCAGCCGTGATATAAAAACAAAACACGCCGACGACATAGTGCATGTTGCCTACCAACATGATAAACTAAACAACTGGTTTTAGGCGTATTAAGACACTGGCGGTGGCATAGGACCTGCCTGGACAAACAAACGATAGCTGCGTTTCCTACACTTAATGCTGGTATTTATGTTTCCTTGGCTGCTTCTTAAGATCTGCCCCGCGCAGTCACAGAATAAGGAAGTACACAGAAGCGCACGGGGGTGAGGGTTCTTTACTCCGCCACTTATTGGCTGCGTGAGACTCTCGGAAACGGGCCTTGTGTCTGATTGGCCGCTGCATGCTGTGGAAGAGTCCCTATTCGCTGGGCTGGCAGAGTCATTCTCCGGGTTCCATCATGTTGCTGGTGCATACGCGGTTTTCCAACTTGGACTGCTTCCCCCCACCAATCGAACTATCAAATAACGTGGATTGGAATCGGAGTTAAGACACTTTCTATCTATAAAACCACTTGTTTTGAAATGTCAGTTCAGTTCTGCTAAGTTTTACTGCAACTAGAATACGAGATGCACAGTAACCACACCTCGTTTTCCAACATTGTACTGATTTTTTGCCAATATCACTATCAAAAACAACGCATGCAGGGTTTGAGATCAGAACACTGTTTTTGTAAGTAGGTAATTTGAGATATATGCACTCTTTCTCTATGGTCCATTCACAGTTTTATTCATTTAATTACAGATTAAGTATTATAATTTATACATAAAATATAAGTGAAAGTTTAATTAACTTAAAATAAGGTACTTTCATGTCAACACAAATATAAAACGCTTATGATGAATGGCATATTTAGGAAACACACCAGACACGTCAAGCTTAATGTCATTTTTCAAAAGATTTTATTATAAAAGTGTGAAGAAACCGCGAATAGACTATATATATTTTTAATGCGAATAAGTCAAAGAATTGTATTCATGTAAAAGGGCAGGTGTGTTGAAAAATCATAATGTAAAAAAACATGTTCACAGCTGACCACGCGACTCTGACAATTACATTGGCGATGTATGATTCAATGTGTGGGACATACGCAAGTGTAGTCTCCGGCTTGGCTGTGCGTTATGTGGACGAGCGACATGGAGACTGCGATGCACGGCCAGAACACGAACCTCGGCCGGCAATCAACTCCGGGGTCGAGGCCACGCCCACCTGCCAACCAGGCCACGCCCTCCCCGCACAATGGACGCCACCGCGTGACGTCACCCCGGGCACATAACCGCTAAACTTGCCTTTTACCTCGTCCTCAAACTATGCTCGTACTTTGCCTACCCTCGTCGCCCTACACTGTAAAAAATATTACTAAAATTACATGACGATTGTAAGGTAATATTCACAAACTTGTTTCGGAAACATATTTATCTTTACATGTACGATAGAATTGCCGCACTCTGGAGTAAAATTCACTTACATGGCAGAGTAAAAGCCCATACTAGGATGGGAAAATTACCTTACTATGTGCGCATCTCCTCAGCATTGTCTCAACATCTGGACAGCTTGTGGACTTATATTCGTTAGCACAGGCATAACACTAAGCAATAACAATTACTCTTAAGGAGGAGGAAATATGTAAAATACAATATTATCAAAAGTTACAAAAAAATAGAAGAAAAAAAAACTTGCAAGAGATTGGAAAACGGATAGCTTTTTGTTCCTGTGTTCAAATCTCAATATACACCGTTATCTTTTACTCCCGTAATTGTTATGTCAAGGGAATTATTGAAGGACTTGGAAAGGTATTGACTTCAAAGCACTAATAAAGCCACCAAAGAAATTCCACACAAACTTTGCTTTGTACCGCACAAAAGTAACTCAGCAATCTGTTACACAAAATAATTATTACAACCCGTTCCAGGAATAACCAACTTGACAAGTTACTCTTAGAGTAGAGGGAATGTTCAAACTAATAAGAAATATTTTAGAGTAAACTTATATAGTTATTTCAGTTAGAAATTTGCACATAACTCAAATTAATACATATTTTTATTTTTCGTTTGGACTACTTCAGCACTGATAATCACTAACGCTGCTACGTCATCGCAGTGGTGTAGTGGATAGCGCGCCCGCCAGAGGGTCGTGGTTCGCACCCACCCACCGGCAAGTGCCGAGGATTTTACCATCGTGGTTTCGGTTGCTATTCGTCTGCGGATATAGGTAATGATAATATTCAAGTTATTATACAATAGAGTTAATATTCCCACACTTTTGTCAGTAGTAGAACCCGGTTCGCCTAGGTGGGAGGCGAGAAGTCTGATCATTGCACCACCGCGGCCCCAATGTGCGTGGAAGTCTGTAATGAGTTTTGCATGTTGCACAGTCAGAAGTCCACTGGAAACCACTATGTGCTTCTACTTTTTTTTTTTGCGAAACTATTAAACGTGGGTCCAATGCGCTAGTCTGCGTAAAGAGCGCACACTTCAGACTACGCATGTCGGTCACTTCCAAGATGTCACGTCAAGCTCACTAGAAACACCACTTCGCAGCACTCCGACATTGCTAACAACTGCTTTTTCAAACAGGGTCACAGCTGAAAATGCCGTAGGTACACGCAGTGCAACGAGAACATTGCACGCCAATTCCGAGCTCTGCACGTAGTGGCGATGGCGCACTTGTAGCGCGTGCCAATGTAGCCCTTACAGCTCCCGCGCTTCTCGGCCTCAAACGCGGGTAAAAGCTTCAGGCAGGCGGGTCCCTTGGAAAAAGTGGCGGGTCTGGATATCCAGCGAGATAACGGGCTGCCTCTCTGTTCGACGGCGGTTCAATTAGCGGCTAATGGCGCAAGAGACAGTCCTTCGCCCGCTTGCCGTTGGCTATCCCCGATCTGCCCGCTCCGTCCTGCAGGTAGCGCCTCGGCAAGACAGACCGCCATTATAAAAAAGCCGGCTCTCGGCCTTATTTGTCGACGAGCAACTGTCAAGAGAAATAAAACCCCAAAAAGTGAAGCTTAAAGCTTTCCGTTTATGAAAGCCATCACGGGATGCGGCGATGAGGAGGCGGCGGCTGAAGGTACCGCGAATTAGCGTGAGATTAGGCATCATCTCGGTAAGGAGGGAGGCGTGTTTCTGTAAGGTAGAGGGGGGGGAGATGCGGCGCAGATAGGCATCGCTGTAACAAGCCGGGCAGGGCGGGTCCACCAACCACACGCCGCCCAGCACATGACGTCACCACGCCTGNAAGTACCGCGAATTAGCGTGAGATTAGGCATCATCTCGGTAAGGAGGGAGGCGTGTTTCTGTAAGGTAGAGGGGGGGGGGAGATGCGGCGCAGATAGGCATCGCTGTAACAAGCCGGGCAGGGCGGGTCCACCAACCACACGCCGCCCAGCACATGACGTCACCACGCCTGCCTCTCGCGTGTTAAGACGAGCGCGGCACTGAGAACAANCCAGCACATGACGTCACCACGCCTGCCTCTCGCGTGTTAAGACGAGCGCGGCACTGAGAACAATCAGCGTATCTGTCGTGAGGCGATGGACAGTAGGTGAGTATGGAGGGTCCACGGTCGACTAGTGAGGAGTGTTTGTGAGTGAGGCGAGATCGATGAAGCGCGACGGCGGACGCCGACCAGCGTATGTAAAGCGGTATCGCCTCTGAGCGCAAGCAACTGAACTAACGCGCAGTGGTTTCGTCTCATAATAGAACTTCCGCAATTTAAGAAGTGATCCTGTAATTTCATTGGACGCGACTCTATGGTAATGCATGCCTCTGATGTAGTTTTGCGATACAGAAGCCTGAAAAAGCCGTTATAAGCTTCGTTGAAGGGCGTGAAACGCCTGCGCCACTAGCATGGCGGAGGATTGTCCTCCAATCAGCGCCTGGCAGCTCACTTGCCACGCGGCAGCCGAACCAGTAGCGAATCTTCCCCAGCACGCACTAGCCAATCAGACACAAGGTCCGGCCAATCTACGAATGGCTAGGTCCAGATCAAAGAAGCCGCCGCCAGGGGCAAATACAAGGGGTCTTCAGCCCCTCTCTTGGATCTTGATTTTACACTGAATAAAATCGCACTATTCTTGAAACTGCCAAATGCATTGTTAATAACACAGTATTAAGACATACACTACCTACGTGTAATAACACGAGATTTCAAAAGCTTATGCAGTGTGCTGGCATTCCGTGTATTCTGTAAGGGTCGACAGAATGTGTGGCTCGCGATGTGACAGTTACTGTTTAGAAGAAGTGCAAGTGTGAGGCGCGTGGTGTTGTGTATCCCTGGTGGCCCGGGCATGTTAGCAGCGAGGTNCAGGACTCACATCTGCCCCTCGCCCAGCACCTGCGACACTGCACCCTCCCCTTGCTCGTCTCTCTGGCGTCCAGACTCAGCCAATGATCCGGTTACCGTGCTTTGCCAACAAAATGGTAACTTACCGTTGCGCGGGTTTGGCCAGCGTTATTAAAGGTGAGATGAGATGTAGATAGGCATTCTCGAGATCTAGATCGTTTCCCGATGCGCAACTGTTGGAAACATTTTGGTTTGCTTGGTTTGTGCTTACAACTCTGCACGACCATGCTAATCAGAAATACAAATGAGACTCGCATAAAGGAAATTCGACTGAATAACACTCGAGGTGGAAACGAACACGGGCGGCCGAATTCCCTAACGAATATTTCTCACGAAGGGAACAAGGGAAGGGATCAAGGGCACACAGCCTTCGTAAGAAAGGGATCAAAGGCAAGTGAAGGAAGACACGCGGTACCGTACTGGATGTGGACAGAGCCACAGAATCCTGCGAGGAACTTGTATGTAGTCATTTTCACAGCAGTGTGAGGTTTGTGGAGCCGGTCGCTGATTATCTCAATCTCACAAAGAAGATCGTAGACGGATGATTGCTGCAACGACTCGGCCTCGCTCGTTGCCGCAGGAGTAGAGTATCGTTGCGCCGAGGACAGCCTGTTAGAGGGGCATGACCCGGGGAAAGGTAAACCAGTGCGCTCAGAGAAATGAGCCNGGGGGGGGGGGAGTCCTTTGTTCAGCCAGCAGGTACGTCACTCTCCTGAGTTGATACATGATTGCCTCCCACTACTTCAGTTTATATTACATATTTATAACTTACTGAGTGCACTGCTTGCCTCATTATTTTCCTAATATATATCTTGCTTAACTTATACGTAGAGACCTGAAAAATTCGCTGTTTCATTTCGGGACAAGCTAGAATTCAAAACCTCGTATGTTTGTATTACTTATTCTATTGGCCCACCCGTTAATTTACACCTCCTGGACAACTCTGAGCCAATAACAATCACACAGTAAAATGCAGACCGAATCACCGTCTTCCGCTAATACAACAAGTAACCAATGAACAGTGATATCTGCATTATTTTACACACGACAATGGAGTATAGCCTACAGGTCATTGAACTCGCGAATTTTTCAAGTCTCTACTTATACGTAGAGGTGATGGTTTATGGCGGGAAAAGTTGACTGTTTGCGAGGATTCAACGTACTCTACACACATCCAACAGGCTGTCATGCATGTATGAAGCTATTACTACCCCATTTCACTGGGCCAATGCAGATTCTGAAACTAAAAGGCAGAACGGCCGAACGTTCGCGATTGGTCTGCAAACAACATAGCCGAGTCAAAACTGTGTTCATCCAATCATGAAAGAATTAACTAGTTATACAGTATTATAGAAAATACGTTGGCTCAAAAAATGTTCGCGATTTTCCTCTCTACTTATACGTCTTCGCATAAAAGATAAAGCAATGTTTCAGAAGAAAGATTTTGTTTAAATGCAGTAATATATTTAGAGTATGTCCATGAAGACTCTTGTTATCCGCGTGGGAGACTTCAGACACGCGAGGTCTGCTCTGGTAGTCAAGAAGACAAGGACCCAGCAAGAGAAGCGACTCTCTGCATCATCTCGAGGTTCGTGGTCAGTAAGAGCGCTGCGATTCGCGGCGAACGTTAATGAATCACTTTCCAACCGGACAAACACGACAAATAATTATACTAATAATTACCCCGTCGGAGTAACTCAACTTACTGTTGGCGAACGCAGAGCGCATCCAGAATTATTTTGGGGACGGGGTCAACCATGAAAACAAATACTCTAGTACGGTGATTCAGCCAGAATGCGACGTGTACAAGGAAGGGGGAGGGGCTAATTACATATTGAGCAGTTATACATATAAACTGTATAATAACATTTATTTATGTTTAACTTGCTTCCTTAATGCTATAATACCACTTAGTCACCCCTCCCCCTTCACACTTTCCGAATCAAACCTTTGAAATATCAGCCCATGTAAGACGGTTATGGCTGTTTCCTAAATATGGCGCGTCACAAGCGTTTTGTACTTCTGATAACATAAAATTATCTCTATGTGATTGAGGTTTTACTTGTATTCGATCTTTAAATTATAATAATTAATATAAAAATAGGGAAAAAGTACGTGTGTTGGTGATGCCTAAATAGATCTCATGCGAAATATTATTGAACTTGGTGCGGTGCATTATCCCTTTGGTGTAATTGTCTAGAATAATTAGCTACGCTTCGTTTGCACGAGGCGTAAGTATAGCCAGAAAGTAGAACTTTAGCAGCGCTTCAGAAAAATTGGAAGTAATTATGAGCAGAAAAACGATCACAACATACGCGCTGCCGTAATGTTTAAATTCACGGCAAATAAAGTTGATGTTTTCTTGCTTTATACTTATTAGAGTGCGAAATGGCATGATTACTAGTAGCAAAAGCAACAATTTCCCGTTTTCACGTGATTGACACATNTGCGGTGCATTATCCCTTTGGTGTAATTGTCTAGAATAATTAGCTACGCTTCGTTTGCACGAGGCGTAAGTATAGCGAGAAAGTAGAACTTTAGCAGCGCTTCAGAAAAATTGGAAGTAATTACGAACAGAAAAACGATCACAGCATACGCGCTGCCGTAATGTTTAAATTCACGGCAAATAAAGTTGATGTTTTCTTGCTTTACACTTATTAGAGTGCGAAATGGCATGATTACTAGTAGCAAAAGCAACAATTTCCCGTTTTCACGTGATTGACACATNCACTTATTAGAGTGCGAAATGGCATGATTACTAGTAGCAAAAGCAACAATTTCCCGTTTTCACGTGATTGACACATGAATAGTCGCAAAGCCTACAGCACCGTTAACTTCCCACATAACGGAAGGATACAGAATTAAAATGAAAGTAGATCTTAAGACTCCCGCCTACATACATGGAGTTTATTCTTCCCATTTTTGAAGACGATAAGCGCGGAGGCGATAAGGGTGACACTGCCACACCCATCAAGTGTGCATCGCCACTAAGCGCAAGGCTCTCAATTGACGTGCAGTGTTCTCGTTGCACTGCGCGTACCTATGGGACTTTGAGCAGGGACTATCATTTTATTGATGGTGAGTGAGTCTGTAGGAAGGATCAATGCAAGGCTTTTGAGTAGTTTTCTAAGTAACCGGTGCGTGTATTTAGAGATACAGCTCTTTGCGAAAGCCGTTTTTAACAACGTTGTAATGCTCTGAAACGTTGTTTGTAAGGTATGTGGCGTGCTGAACGCACTCAGTAGCCGTCGTCTGAAGCGTGTGTTGTTTCGTAGATCAGCACATTGGACGTGTGTTCCAAACACTGTGCAAGGCAGTTGAAGAGCCNTCTGAAGCGTGTGTTGTTTCGTAGATCAGCACATTGGACGTGTGTTCCAAACACTGTGCAAGGCAGTTGAAGAGCCGGGTCAAGCAGGGCCTTCACAAGTGCTCAGCATACCGCGAGCAGGCCACACTCGCGACGATGCGCACAGAACGATGTAGTACTCGCGCGGCAGATAAATCAAAAGCGGCATTATTTACGAGATAGCGGGCGTGGATCACAACGAANAACGATGTAGTACTCGCGCGGCAGATAAATCAAAAGCGGCATTATTTACGAGATAGCGGGCGTGGATCACAACGAACCTCGGCCAGCCCGGTAACTAGCAGTTGTGGAGGATGTGACGTCACGTGCAGCGGCCGACCACCATCCTGATCGGAATACGCTCGTGCAGCGGCGCGGTGAATCAGCCGGAGCGGGTGAAAGACAATCAATTTATGTCAGTTTCTTGCGCAAATGGAGACGGCCTTTCGCTCGGCGGACATCGCAGAGGGTGTTTACAATGGGCCTGCGGACAGAACGGGTTCTCTCTCCTCACGTCCACTGTCTCATAACAGTTTACAGTTAGCACGGTCACGAGCCTACTGACACGACGAGGCGAGCTAACTGGTATGCACATCCGGTACACAGCAGTTTCCAGCCTGAGCTCTGCTCAACAACCAAACTATTTCTGATTGGCAACAGTAAGTGAGTGAAGATATTTGGTCTTGAGAGCCGATGAGGGTGATTGAGGTAAGAATGGCGGGGGAAACGGGACCGCCGACCAGCGGTATCGTCCGGCACGATTCCCACATGTGAACGATGATCGCCTTGGTGGGAGGCGAGCAGTCTAGCCACTCAGCCACCGCGGCTCCGATAGGCAAGAACTACTGAAGACTTAACGCGAGGATCCGGTCCCCTTCTGGCAATGTTGCCAACCTTAAGACCGGCATGCCCGCTACATGCGTTCGCAAATTCGGTTACGAATATAAAAATTAAGCTACGCTCCTAACCAGAATAATTTACTCACTAATAACATAATGCCGTGATAATTGCTTTTATTAAATTAAATACTCAATATTTATTTATGAACAACTTACGACACGCATTCTTAATTAGAACTTAAAATAATAAATGCTAGTCTTGTTCAAAACATTGCGAACATACTGTGGGAACCTTCCTCCTGAGAGATGAACAGAGTAATGACATTTTAAGCGATGCCTTTAATTGAGAAACTTGCCACTTTAAATAACTTTGGTGCATAACAATTTGCCCTCGCCACACTTAAAATATGAGTCAACCATCACTTAGTCAAGAATGTATAGTAGAGTGCAATATTTCGCCACTTCAGTGCTAGAAACGCAATTTCATTTGTAAATTCATACGCGACAGCACCGCTGCAGGTTGTTTGTGGGAATAAGTGGTACTGAATTAAAGAAAAAAAACCTCGCCGGACGTAAATATTCAGTTACGCGAACAAACGGCGTGGATTTGTAATTACGTAGAAAAAACTGAGTGCTCCTAGTTCTTAGTCTCGGTGTTGACTATCACATTTCTCACTACCCTGGCGGTAAATCAGAAATACTGAATAGAATTAGGAGTTTTATTGCATACAGTAATTAAAAAAAAAAACAAGTGCACATTCGCCGACCATTGGAAATGTCAGACCTGCTATACGGTAAGAGGATGCTCCCACTAACGTGATAACACGAAATATGCGTAAAACATCAGGAAAAAAATATATATCTACGTCGATGCTTTCCCCACAATTTATCAGTAAGAAAATCGAGAGGAAGGCAGGCAGTTGATTGCAAAGAGGAACATACGCACTGGGAGGGATGGCGACAAAGCACAGAACGAGGGCAGTGCGGCTGGAGTGAGTTAAGGGCGCTGCAGCCAGCGCTCTCGCACTTGACAATCCACACGCCGTCCGCGTCTCCACATGCGAGCAACTGCGCACAATCCCACAGCTCGTTCGCACAATGTAAATAAAAAATAAAGAGGCTTATAGATGCGGGGGGGGGGGNATCAGTGGTGTGTAGGGCGGAGTGTGGAAGAGTACAGTCTGTCTCACGACCGAGTGCACTTCGGAAGGCAGTGCTGTTCACAACTATTTCCGCAGGGTGGCTACACACATCAAACTAAATTCCCTGACTACCAATTTTTCCCTGTTTCCAATATACTTTTTTTTCCTGACCTGTACCAATGAAATAAAATTATATTTTGTAGACGTTTTATTCAGTCATAACCTTGTAGCTACATTGATAAAATAATGTTTCTCTGAAATGATATCCCCGTGACTATCGTTTTAAAGGGGTTTTAACAGACAGTAATGTAATATGTACATAAATGGTGCAAAATAATGCAACTTAATAGATGTTCTTTTGTACATATATAAAAATAATGCAACTTAATAATGTTCTTTTGTACATATATAAATGTTTCTACTTTTGTTAGATATAAAATTAAACTTCCTGGCTTGAAAATATTTGTGTGGTACTAGCAACATATGGAAATAATACAACCACAACAACTAGAGTCCACAAAAATTTCCATGTTTTAGGAAAATATTACTGTCGTGGTACTCCAAAAGCAGCCTTTCGAAGACTTGTTTGAAATGCAACAAACACCGACATTCAAGACTGAATGCATCATGGTACAGGATAGGACCAAAGTGGAGTGTAATATAATGTGTGTTTTATATTGTAATGACCTTAATGTAGTAGCTATATACATTACATAAAACGCTTCTTGCATGAAACAAAAACATTTTGTAATGAACCCAAAACGTAAATCTTTCATATTTTGCACCTTCTCACAAAGAATTTCTCTGAACTCTTGGAGGTGATAAATATGTGCCACCAACCTACGAAATGAAAGAATTACATATAAGGAGGTACTTCAATGCCAGGAAGCACAGCCAATGAATTGCCTGCATTAGATGCTATTGCAAGAATTGTAAACAACTGAAAATCATCACTCGCAACTCATAGCAATGCACGTTTTACGACTCCAACGGCAGGAACATCACTTAAATAGTAGAAACATTTAAATAAGCACAGAAATTTCTGACGTTGCCCTGTTTTTTTGTTTTCCCTGTGTGTAGCCACTGTGATGCCATGGATACAGCTGTGTCTCCCCACCACACATGATTCTTATATCAACACACTGAGCGTCTGCACAATATCGTCACTCTGCCACGTAAACAAGACTTCTTTCACAACTGTCGGGATAGTGCACTCGTTCTTGAAGGCAGACTGTACCACAGTAGAAAAAAGGAGGAGGGGAAGAGTGTTTTTTATGTTCGGGAGGCTAGCGTGGTCCTCTCAACTGCCCTCGCACATCTGCCACGCTGAAACAGTTACCCTCCTAGCAAGCGACGTCATAATAGGTCGTATGGCTGACCGCGCCGGGGGCGGAGGAGAATGGGGTCAATCAGACGCGGAGTGGAGGGGGCAGTTCCCCTCGCTGCCACGCGCATGCGCACAACAGACTACTTCCTCACTTCACTGTGCTGTCTGTTTAGTGACGGCCATCTTCCCCGGAACAACAACAGCAAGTACAAGTAGTTCCCGTGCTTGCCCAAAGCCCATCCAAGATTCGGGAACACCTTTGTAAGAAATGCGACCAGCCACTTGGCACAGCACGGGAACTTTTATATTAAATGCAGCCGTTTTAGTCGAAAGAACGATCGATATACCCCTCTAGGAAATATTTATAATAAACAGCAACAAACAACTCCTTTGCTCTTCGTAGTCAATGTAAGGCGAGTTCGGGGAGGGGGGGGGGCAGAAATAGCTAAAAACGAGATCACGAATCTTTGCGATGCATTGGATTTTGCGAAAAGAGGAATACCGCAAGTGTGGAAGTATGTAACACACTAGTTTTTTTAAATAAATACGCAGAAGGAGTAATGGACTATTTAGAAAGCACGTATGTTATTGGTATTCCGTTCACTATGTTTAATATTTTACAGTGTAATGTATGAGTGCATGACGGCAGGACTGTATTGGTTCACAGGATGGAGCGAGTGTTGAAGGCGAGGTAGGAGCGAGTTGCCACAACTGCAGGAACATCAGTTATACCAGCTGCTGTGCTTGCATGCAGTACTATAGTCCTGTCTGTACACACTAATTAGGACANTATTGGCAATGAGTGACGAGTTAACTGTTTGGCAAGTAAAGCACCGGGATATTTACATAAATTACAGTATATCGTGTTCACTCAAGCAATGTATTTTTTGCAGCTGTGTCTACATTTATTTTTTAAAAACTATAGAATATTTCAATGTAAATAATTTTTCAGGGCAGAATGGAAGTCGATATTTTGTTGCCGACTCACAAATTTGGTATCTGCAGCATAAATGCAGTCGTTGAAAGCGTCAAAGTCAGCAATCACGTCGCCGTAAGCAGCCTTCTGTTTACGATATTGATTCTCCAGTAAAACAGTGTTTCAAACTGTAGCGACAATGCTGTATACTTTCTGAACAGTTGGCTGTCTTGAAGCCCGATAGTCACCGATTGCAATTCTGAGGAAACATAACAAAGGCGAAGCTTTTTTTGTGGTATTTTCCGTGGCCGTAGCAATGCTTAGTTAAAGTCGGACATGACCTTGAGGCATGTAATATTGTTTACTGGGGATTCCCCTTAAGTCGTTCAGACCCAGTGTTTTAAATTAGTATTTTTGTATGTATTTGACGCTTTTTTTTTTAGGTACAGCTCTTTGAAAAAGCAGTTGTTAGCTATATTGAAGTGCTGTGGGCCCTTTAAAAACGAGAATTTCAAAAACACAGCAACGCAACTCAAGCGCAACGTAGGCGGGCCCCTTAATCTACGGATATCCGCATTGGTTTTCACAACGAGCAACCGTACAGTCAGCAGTCCAAGGTCAACTATCTCGGACTGCCGACTGCAAGTTGCTACTAGCCTATCAACTCGTTATACTTCCGGAAAGAATAAAAAGAAATTCATAAACTAACAAAAACATATAAACTTACATATGCTCCAAGATTTTCTTGTGCGCTTTTATAAATAGATTACTGTTTAAGTTCCCATTTAAATCGGCATTGATGTTTAATGTTTGCAATAACGAAATTTATATTTAAAAACTTTTTAAGTGCAGCCAAAATACAGCCCAAGGTAAATTAATTATACTTTTTTTTATTTTAACGCTTTTGTAAATGAATAAATTTTAAAAGATGTTAAAATACCTATGCCGCCTTAGATATAATGTAATTAAAAAAAACACATTTTTTTTTTCAAAAGAACAAAAGTGTTATTTACACCAATATCTTGTCGACTTCTCGTTGCAAACTGCAAGGGGCATAACGCGGCCTGGAAGTTGAGTACCGGGTTCAATAGCAGGCACAATGTTCTATCCGCTCGAATGTTCATAACCGCTGGAGCAAGCAGAGCCGTTATGTCTGCCCGCTTGAGCGCGCTGCTTACTCGTGCATTCAAGTCTCTCAGTCAACACTCGTCATAACCGCAGTTAAGAGCGTTCATCCCCGACATCTTGCGTTTATAGCATTTTCGCCTCAGCGTACAGTTCACACTTCGTTTCACGTCTTACGGCTCGACAAAGCAAACATTTTTTCAGTAGTTATTGCTTGTCTGTTGTTGTTAAGTATAGTATTTATATGATTGCCCTCAAGAAACAAACACTTGCAGTGTTCATTCTTTGCTGTTATCAGTTAGAAATTAATAAGTAAGGAAGCTGTAATAATTTGATGAAGCTGGAGCTTTTATTTATTGTCTGTCGGGCAAATGATTTCGTTGTATCGTTTATAGTGGAACGTACACAGAAAAATTGATTAATCTATAACGGCGGGAGCTGATTCCCCATAAGGCTAATTTAGCACAGGCACAGCATGTGCGCAAACATAACACATGCACAGCACAAATCCTTAGAGTTTCAAGTCCGTCTCTATTAACATCTAATAACCTACCTATTTACCTTAAATCTACAACTCATTTACCACACGTACTAAAGTTCCTGAAGTTACCTCGAAATTTGCAGGAAATGATCTTGGATTGTTTGACTCATGTATAATGGCACTCCTCTCAAGTACGCACAGCACACACGCACAGAAAAATAGTACAGGCGAGGCGCACAGAAAGTTTCGACTATATTCTACAATTACTGTGCCTGTGCGCCGTGCGTGCCCAATCAGAGCGTGTTTACCATTGAGTTGGCGTGAAATAGAAAATAGTTGAAACACTTATTGAATTTGACTAGTGTACGGAAAAATTGTAGGCACACGTGCGGTGATTTGTCTTGATTTAATATTGTTTGCGATTGTAGCTTGATAAACGATATCTCGACGTTTCGTTCTTCGATGCCTAGCAAAGGATGTTACGAAATAACCACAAAGTGAGTCTCGATGTATTTATCTCGTGCTAGGGGGCAGAGGACATACACCACAGAGGAGAAGAGTGTGTTTGAACTTCCGTAACGGGTGCGCATCTGGACCAAGCACGGCCAGACCCGTGTGTCTGGGGTCATGAACTTGGTCACGTGGCCGTCCCACCGAGGGCGCCGGGGAGTAGCAAGCCCGGTCTCACACGCAACGCACGCATACACACGACATTCCTTCGCGTCGCCCTCCACGCACCCTGCTCCTAACACTAAACACTACCAACTCTTTCATTACCACACTGCTTTACGGATTCTGGTGTTGCGAATAGGACATTTCTTATGCGTGCTCCACTTCCGATGGCAAAAATAATTGCTTTATTATCGCAACCAATAAGCTGCAGGCTTTCTGTTTCATGATCAGTTACCTCCAGGGAAGCTGATTGGTCCCCGAGCTACGCACCGTGCGGTGCCGGCCAATACCATCTCCTTGTGCAGATGTAGATAATTGTCTACAGTGGGTATCACAGGGCTAATTAACAACACGCCTGCCGATTATTTTCAAGACGTTGTGGACATAATAAATACCATTCCAGTGCTGCATCTCGAAATAATCTAGTAAAATACATACGAAAATACTTACAGGGGCCTACATTAAATTCATCTACAGGCTTTCCACCAATAAAATGATTGGGTCACCACTTAAACACGCGTAGGTACAAGCAGCGTTACAACCAGTTCAGGGGCTAAGTTTTTCGAGACGCAGATCCCGATCGTGAAATAACGATTTTCGTAATATTTCCGGTGTTTGGTATTCTAGGTTAAATATGACTTCTCGATTCTCGTGAGCAAACGATCGAGAGCTCTCGACAGTTGATGTGTTGTCGAAAGCTGCGTCCCCCAGCGGGAAGCTCAGTTCCAACATGGCGGGTGAGAAGCACGATGGCCGTATTTACTGCACACGGGCATCAACTTTATGCTTCCGTCCTTCTTAAACGTAATACATAACATAGAAAAGGTTATAATACACGTGGAACATTATTGTATGCATCTAATTGTATCAACACATGTTCGGAAGTATGGACGTCATATTTCTGTATCTTGAATATATTTTTGTGAGTGTAGAAATGGCGGAGTGGATATGACACGTGGCTGCTAAAACACAGAAAAATATGTTCGGGGTTCGGCTGACGTTTTTTTTTTTTTCTTCTCACAATATATAGAAAACAATTTTATTCCTACATGCAATAAACTAATTTATCGGGTGGTTTCTATAATTTTTATGAATAAATACATATAGAGGCTACACAGCTTTTGTGTACGAAGGAAGCACTTTACTAGTAGTAACGGAAATGCGTGCTTTCTTGCAATAACACATTAACACTTTTTATTACTTAATATTTGTTGTGCCTAACGCAATTTTATAGGCAAATTTTATTTTTGCTTTCATTAAAACGACATTATACGTACCGCCATCTATACATTTCGTTACGTACCTGCACCACAGCGAAGTTATTTATTTAGATGGACTGTTATATGGGACTACTACGTAATGAACTATCTCATATTTTAACAGTCGTTTTTGTACGTGAAAAGNGGTGGTTTCTATAATTTTTATGAATAAATACATATAGAGGCTACACAGCTTTTGTGTACGAAGGAAGCACTTTACTAGTAGTAACGGAAATGCGTGCGTTCTTGCAATAACACATTAACACTTTTTATTACTTAATATTTGTTGTGCCTAACGCAATTTTATAGGCAAATTTTNTTTCTTGCAATAACACATTAACACTTTTTATTACTTAATATTTGTTGTGCCTAACGCAATTTTATAGGCAAATTTTATTTTTGCTTTCATTAAAACGACATTATACGTACCGCCATCTATACATTTCGTTACGTACCTGCACCACAGCGAAGTTATTTATTTAGATGGACTGTTATATGGGACTACTACGTAATGAACTATCTCATATTTTAACAGTCGTTTTTGTACGTGAAAAGAAGTAATGTTGTCAACTGCCAACCTGTGTATACAACACATTAACCGTTCACCGTGTCGTCATTTTCCTCAGCCAATAGTCTAACCATACGAAGAGATTGTGACCATGTTGCAGGTACGGCGTGTGTTTGCATTCGTCACGTTGCCTGCCTGAACACACGGGATGGAGAGGAAGAGAGTTGTGGTAGGGCGGACGGTAAAACCCGAGCACTGCCGAGGTAGTGAGGTTTCGAAACGATAGTGCGCTTAGTATAACTATTTGGGCATATTTTGCTCCTGATCGTTTCAAACGGCTTCTCTCGATCGGCAAGAGCGGGGCCTGTCGAGATCGACATCGAGACCTGCCGATAGACTACCCGAGAAACTTTGAATAGAGCCTTAACCGTAGTGGCGATGGCACGCTTGATGCGCGTGGCAGTGTCGCCCTTATCGCCCCCGCGCTTCTCGGCCTCAAACATGAAAAACTCCCGGCAGAGGATCCCGCGTGGAGGGGGGTACTAGAGGAGTGAGCACTGTGCATTACGATCAAGCTTACCAGTAAGTACCAAGTGTTAATGCTACATATGAATATAATTACTTGATTAACCAACTATTTAACGAGTTTTTATTAAAATTCCCCGTTCGTATTAGTGTCTGTATTAATAATATCATTATGAAAAATCCAGCTCCAAATGGTAGACTCATGCCTCTTAGCCCTCCCCCCTTCCCGACGCCTGGATCCATACAATATTTCTAGACACTGGAAAATCGCGAACAATTTTCGAGACAACATATTTTCCAAAACAAACTGTAGCGTCCTCGTCAATGATTGAGCCATAGAATGTCAGAATGTTCAGGAGTAGCTTCATACACACACAACCAATAATGAAAGAATTATTGGTGACGTGCACAGTAGGTTGAAAGTTAAGAAACAAGCAACTCTTCCCGCGATACACCACCGTCCTTATCGACACCGCACTAATAGCAGGTCCGGAGTGAAATGCGACGCTACACAAACCGACCATGTGGCAAGGAATTAATTCTCCGGTCAGGGCATACAGAGGTAGGGAGGNTGAAATGCGACGCTACACAAACCGACCATGTGGCAAGGAATTAATTCTCCGGTCAGGGCATACAGAGGTAGGGAGGACGGAAGAGACGAATGAGCAGCCGGAGAATGGCACAATGAGGCGCCGGGGTAGGTGTTTGTTAGTTGTAAGCACGTGCGGCTTTCATGCGNTGAGCAGCCGGAGAATGGCACAATGAGGCGCCGGGGTAGGTGTTTGTTAGTTGTAAGCACGTGCGGCTTTCATGCGTGCGACTGTGGGCTCTGCAGGAGTCCCCGGGGACAGCGATCGTGGTTCTCCGGCCACACTGCCCCACTGCAGTCGCCACGCCATCTGCTGGGGGAACCCTGCTTGTGGGAGAGCTGCGTGCTCGCCTAGCGGGTTACGTCCTCCTCTATGTCGGCCCATCGCTCACTCATTTTACTGCTGTGTTCATTACACACAAGATTCTGCCTTTGGGGGTCCGTCTACCTGTTGAACTGCGTTGCAGTGTTTTTTTGAAATCAGGTTTTGTTCTGCGAAACTATTAGACGTGTTGATCTACGAAACTAACACACACCAGACTGCGCCCGTCGATCGCACGCTTGGAACTACATTTCGCAGCACTCCAGCCAGCATTGCTATCAAAACACTGCTTCCGTTTAAACGCTCCCNCGCACGCTTGGAACTACATTTCGCAGCACTCCAGCCAGCATTGCTATCAAAACACTGCTTCCGTTTAAACGCTCCCTCCGTTCATGTATAATTCATCGTGAAAAAAAACCTTCTAACATTGTTGGCCAAGCTTTACCAACTATGGCGACGATATACCGTCTGTTAAACAATCTTAGCATGCGTTCGATTTTAAAATGGGGAACTACACACAGACAGCATTCCCTCTGCCAGTGTTNATGTTAAACAATCTTAGCATGCGTTCGATTTTAAAATGGGGAACTACACACAGACAGCATTCCCTCTGCCAGTGTTTTTGGTTTGTTTGTGAAACATTTGCCTCTGTTAAGATCGGATGATTAAGAATACGACATCTTCGTTGACAAATTAATAAACTCCATGGGCGAGATGCTGCGAAGTACCTAAAAATAACTTTAACCAAACGTTTGAGTTAATTGCTGACAATTTTGAATTCTAGTGGAAATAACTCGGAAAAAAAACACTACCCCCCCTCCTCCTATGCCATAAGTGTTCACAGGTAATTAAACAATTTTCTTAAGTTCTACTTATTTTAATAAATTGCCCTTAATGTATAATTGTGGCCATGGTCTTAAAAGACCCGTATCCAGCATCGAAAAAAATATGTTGTGAAACAGTTACACATACAAATGTCTTCCTATTATCCTGGTTCTTAATGTATGCAAAACGAAAGGAAACAATTTGGCTGCGCCTTCAAACGTTAACGCTCTCAACAAGACGCCAAGGACATAGAAAACGTGATTTTCGCTAAGTGATCCACACGACAGACTTCCCCAGAGTCCGCGCGCACTTGCAGTTTTCTTATGGCCAATGCAACCTCTGTGTTCTCGAGTATAGTCCATTCACGGTTACTTCCAACTTCTCTGAAGCCCTGCTAAAGTTCTACTTCCAAGATATTCCTCCGCATCAAGCAAAGCTNTCACGGTTACTTCCAACTTCTCTGAAGCCCTGCTAAAGTTCTACTTCCAAGATATTCCTCCGCATCAAGCAAAGCTCAATCGAGTCTAGAAAATCACAGCAGAGGGACAACGCACCGTATTCATTCAAACGCGCACTTGAATAAGAACTATTTATTGCTAGGTATTACCAACACACCTATTTTCTCCCTATTTTAATTCATATTAACTATAAATGAAATATAATTTATAGATGAAATATAAGTAAAAGTTTACTTTAACTAAAAATAAGATACCTTAATGTTAACACAAGTATAAAACGCATGTGATACAAGATTAATTTAGGAAACAACTAAAACACGTCACACACGGGGTGATTTTTCAAAGGTTTGATTAAAAAAAAGTGTGAATAAACCGCGAATCGACTGTACCAAGGTTAATTCTGCTCAGGTTAGGAACAAAACGAGCTCTCTTATGGCAGAGTTTGACATAAAGAAAATTCCCGCCGGTAGGTGCGCAGTGTTGCAACAGGTAACTTTTAATTACAATTTTAAAATACGTGAATAATAAAAGAGAAATATTTTACTTAGAAAACTATTTTATATTTGATTTATGAATATTACAATTATACTGTTTTTTTTTAACCTAGAAAATATTTTTTAAAACCTGGTACCTTGCCGACACTAGCGCTTCCCTGGTGGCGAAAGTTTTTGTTCGTTAAACTTTTAACATTGATCTTAGTAGAAGTAAGTTTAACTACATATAATCTGTGGTGGGTATAGTGAAGGGATGGAGGAGAGTACGTTGCAGTGAACTCGAGCGCAAGCTCGGTGTCCTCTGGTTTCGACCGGTGAGGCGAGAGGATTGGCAAACAGCAGGGGGAAGACGCAGTGCCGGAGGACATGAACAGGAGAGGCGAGGGACAGAGAGAGCGGGAACAGGTTTACCAACCCGGCTTATGGTAATGAGGCTGGTGGCGGCGACACAGGAATCCCGCGCCTTGCCTTGTGGCGGGTCTGCAACCCTCCCTACCACATTGCCCCTGCCCTGCTGCACCCACCACATTGCCCCTGCCCTGCTGCACCCACCACATTGCCCCTGCCCTGTTACACCATACACTCCGCCCACAATCGACCTGGCTGGAATCACATGACGTACACAGCATAAAGCTGGGTTTACAGTAACAACAATTATGCAGTACGCGCTGATCGAGCACGCGGAAACACGTCTTCTGTATTTAAAGTTTTTAATACATGTTTTAAGTTCTAATTCCAGCCAATAGAGACAGGCGACAAGCCTGTCATGTTTACTTTTGTTCCTAGCCTAATCTCGTATAACACAGTCATATTTAGGTAGATGGTATTTTAACGTTGTTTGCGCATTTACGCATATCTCAGAAAATAGACACCTTGGGTATACGACTTCTTGCCAGAAAATAGACACCTTGGGTATACGACTTCTTGCCAGAGAAGGTTAAAAGCCTGTACATTTTCGTTTTTGTCATATTAAGTATTTTATTCTAAGAAAAAAAATTGGAAAAATAGTTAAAAAAAAAAAAAACATTTTTTAAAATTGAATTACACTGTTACATACTTAAAATATACGTAACTATAAAAATAATTATTCTTGAAATACTGTAATTTGTTTTTGTATTTTTGATCTTGTACATCGGAACACAGCTGCTGCATACAAAGCCGCTATCGCTGTCGCCAGTATGCAGTTTTTTTACTGTTCCGTCGCTGTATTACCGCACGCTGTAGTTACTGAGAAACTTTCACGCTCGCTCTACTCTGCGGATAATAGTTCACTTTCTTCATGTATTTCTTTNCGCTGGTCACTACTGTCGCAGTTTACCGTCGGCGACACTTGCGCACACACACAAACTGCGATACAACGCCCCCGCACTGGGCGACTGCTGGCCAAGTGGCTAACGTCCCGGTAACTCTCACGTCGGCATGTCACAACGACCCACGAAGCAGCGCGCTGGTCACTACTGTCGCAGTTTACCGTCGGCGACACTTGCGCACACACACAAACTGCGATACAACGCCCCCGCACTGGGCGACTGCTGGCCAAGTGGCTAACGTCCCGGTAACTCTCACGTCGGCATGTCACAACGACCCACGAAGCAGCGCGCTGGTCACTACTGTCGCAGTTTACCGTCGGCGACACTTGCGCACACACACAAACTGCGATACAACGCCCCCGCACTGGGCGACTGCTGGCCAAGTGGCTAACGTCCCGGTAACTCTCACGTCGGCATGTCACAACGACCCACGAAGCAGCGCGCTGGTCACTACTGTCGCAGTTTACCGTCGGCGACACTTGCGCACACACACAAACTGCGATACAACGCCCCCGCACTGGGCGACTGCTGGCCAAGTGGCTAACGTCCCGGTAACTCTCACGTCGGCATGTCACAACGACCCACGAAGCAGCGCGCTGGTCACTACTGTCGCAGTTTACCGTCGGCGACACTTGCGCACACACACAAACTGCGATACAACGCCCCCGCACTGGGCGACTGCTGGCCAAGTGGCTAACGTCCCGGTAACTCTCACGTCGGCATGTCACAACGACCCACGAAGCAGCGCGCTGGTCACTACTGTCGCAGTTTACCGTCGGCGACACTTGCGCACACACACAAACTGCGATACAACGCCCCCGCACTGGGCGACTGCTGGCCAAGTGGCTAACGTCCCGGTAACTCTCACGTCGGCATGTCACAACGACCCACGAAGCAGCGCGCTGGTCACTACTGTCGCAGTTTACCGTCGGCGACACTTGCGCACACACACAAACTGCGATACAACGCCCCCGCACTGGGCGACTGCTGGCCAAGTGGCTAACGTCCCGGTAACTCTCACGTCGGCATGTCACAACGACCCACGAAGCAGCGCGCTGGTCACTACTGTCGCAGTTTACCGTCGGCGACACTTGCGCACACACACAAACTGCGATACAACGCCCCCGCACTGGGCGACTGCTGGCCAAGTGGCTAACGTCCCGGTAACTCTCACGTCGGCATGTCACAACGACCCACGAAGCAGCGCGCTGGTCACTACTGTCGCAGTTTACCGTCGGCGACACTTGCGCACACACACAAACTGCGATACAACGCCCCCGCACTGGGCGACTGCTGGCCAAGTGGCTAACGTCCCGGTAACTCTCACGTCGGCATGTCACAACGACCCACGAAGCAGCGCGCTGGTCACTACTGTCGCAGTTTACCGTCGGCGACACTTGCGCACACACACAAACTGCGATACAACGCCCCCGCACTGGGCGACTGCTGGCCAAGTGGCTAACGTCCCGGTAACTCTCACGTCGGCATGTCACAACGACCCACGAAGCAGCGCGCTGGTCACTACTGTCGCAGTTTACCGTCGGCGACACTTGCGCACACACACAAACTGCGATACAACGCCCCCGCACTGGGCGACTGCTGGCCAAGTGGCTAACGTCCCGGTAACTCTCACGTCGGCATGTCACAACGACCCACGAAGCAGCGCGCTGGTCACTACTGTCGCAGTTTACCGTCGGCGACACTTGCGCACACACACAAACTGCGATACAACGCCCCCGCACTGGGCGACTGCTGGCCAAGTGGCTAACGTCCCGGTAACTCTCACGTCGCCGTGACAACTGACTGCGGGCGACAGCTGTTGTCGTCGGATACAATGCCCGAGGTGTGTCACAGCTCGACGACTCACTATCAGTGTCAGTCGTAGCCGTGGAGACGGATGGAGTCTCGAACCATGATACATTCCCGGGTAGCTAAATTACTCTCAAATTATATGTGTGATAGCAGGACATTATTACACGCGATATAAGCCTATCAATTAAACTACAGGTGTCACTTTATACAATTCTACTTGCCCTTATGGAAATTGGACATGTAAGATATGTGTACTTTTCTTTTAATTATATTAATTACATATTTATTTTTTATTAAATACTTAATGGAATAAAAAATTAGCGTCTCTAGATAATAGTTTTTTAATTTTTCTCGAAATAAACTCGTGTTCCCGTTATTTACAGAGATACGCCTATACGCTCAAACACGGAACTTATACGCAATATTTTACTATAGTCCATTTACGGTTGCTTCACACTTTTCTGAAGTTCTGCACAAGTAATAAGGATATCCCTCCGCCTCGAGCAAACAAAGTTTAACGGAGCCTAGAAAATTGCACCAAAGGGACAACGAACCGCATTGTGAGCACTCAGTGTAATTATATATTTTGCATGAGAACTATTTCTTACTAGGCATTATCAACATACATTTTTCTCACTGTTTTTAATTCATATTAACTGAATATAAATGAAATGTTATAAATTTATAATTAAAATATAAGTAAGGTTTTAATGTAACTAAAATTAAGGTACCTTATGTTTACACAAGTATAAAATGTTTGCGATACACGCCATGTTTAGGAAACAACCAAACATATTTTTTTAATGTTCTGTTTCGAAAAGTGTGGAAGAAACCACGAGTAGGCGATGGGAGTGAGTGGCTGTTAGTAAACTATACAGGGTTGTTGTACGGTGGTTTGCAGAATGGAAGAGTACCACGCCCAATGCCTGCAGCGGGTATGAAACACACCGCAATGCAGTTCATGCGCCACGTAAGAGACCGCCTACAATTGTGATTACTTTCGAACACAGGGCGGGTGAAAGGAC
>NQII01001118.1:132680-155219 GCA_002778355.1 Clitarchus hookeri | reverse complement strand
GGGGGGGGGGCTGTATCAACGCGGGTCTGCAACAGGCGTGCAAGCACAGCTGGCAGAGGGGAAGCACGCGAACTGCGGGCCAAGCAGAGAACACTGGAAGAGAGTGCATGCGAGTTGCGCAGTAGTTACTCTCCGTGCCCCTCCCATCAGTCAACTGTTTCTGCCAATAGCACTATGGAAAACAACATGGGTAGGATTCGAGGTTAGAACACTGTTTATATCGGACGGTGCTTTCAGATACTTTTTTTTTCACTTCTTCTAACTTTTACCATTGACCTCATCACTTTATTCTTGCGTTCGTCAAGTGAAACTATTAAATTAATAGAAATAAAAGTATTTTTTTTAATATGCTGATTCTCACACCTATACGGATTTAAAAAGTTATGACGTACAATAAATCAGTTCAGTATTCACAAATATTTACATGGCACATGAGAGTACTGTTTCTCCGTTGTTGCCAACTTGATAGCGCACATACCAGTCAGGGTATTCGTTAAAGTATACGCAGGTAGGGGCAGTGGCATTTTTCAAAGGTTGTCTTCAAATGTGCTTATTTAACAGCGAACAGTCTTTACAGTGCATATATTCACGGTAGTCAGTGTTTTTTTATTCACGTAGGAATGCGGGTTTGTTGCAAACGCAAACGTAAGCAAACACTACATTACAACCAGTTGTATGCGTTTATTCATGAAAACACATGCGACGCGAACAAACAGACGTGAAGCGGTCTGTGCTACCACCATCGAAATTAAAACATGCAAATCAATCCCGAGTTTATACAGTATATAAAGAGAGAAATTACATGACTGTTTTTTGCGACAGGATTCCACGACTTGTTGCACTCCAAAATACGCTAGTTGAGATCCAATATCGCGGTTGGGCGAGTTCAACTGGCACTCGTCGTTACTGACTGCCGGCCAATTACGGCCGTTCCGTGGCAGGGTAACTGTATTCTGATTGGCCCAGCCGAGCAGAACATGTCTTCTCACAAAGTAGCGCGGCCAATGACAAAGGACATTTGGACGTTCAAGTCTAGCTTGAGCATAAATCTTTTCGCGAAAAACTTTATTGTATATTTATGGCATGTGAATATAGTCTATACTCTATTCACATATTATATAATTTTTTTAAACGCCAAAGTTGTACGACCGTAAAACCTCGACTTCGGTAAGGTTACTTCTACTGAAGTCGGGAAGAAACGAAAAGTTTGCGACAAAAGGGACCAATTTTTCTCTATTTCCTACGTTGACAAAACACGATCATTGCAATAATCATGAATCAAATATATAATTACTTAGTAACTAAGTAAAATCTTTCAATCGTTCACGTAGATTAGAATTTTAATTAGGAGTTACCTTTTGGAACACTGCGCACCTAGCGGCGAAAATGATCCCTATGCCTAGGGCCAGTGACTTTTCGCGTAAAAATCGGAGCACACAGTAGACTTCAATACTATATAAACACACCTCAGCTGTTGTTATGCCTCCATTGACTGCTGGTGCCGTGTCCGTCTTTGACCAAGCCACTCAGGACTAAGTAACTCCGACACCGAACCTTCGTGATTCGTGCGCAAACGGTTAACACGGGCCAGAACGTTTTTTAGCCAATCAAAGAAACTGTATCTTATCTCGAAATTTTTTCGCGAAATATCACTGCCCCTAGCTATGCCATAAGAAATCTCGTTTAATTCCTACCCTGAGTATAATACACCTTAACTTGGGGTAAAGTTTCTTTTCCCGTGTTGGAGTGGGGAGATCGCTGAGGCACACAGCCGCCCACACAACAGTCTGGCGGGCCGGGCGATGGGAATTCCTCCGGCAGGATACACGACATAGAGATAGGAGAGAGGGAGAGCGCGCTGCCAAGGCAGGTGCTGCCAACCTGCGGGAATGCGCACGCCCCACGACTGCCAACTAGCTGGCCGCCGGCCACGACTGCCAAGCCAGCACTCACGAGTCGCCCGCAACTCGTCACACTTTTCAATATAACCTTTGCAAAATCGCCCCACGTATGACGTATTTGGGTTGTTTCCTAAACACGCCATGTATCACAGGCGTTTTATACTTGGTTGGATTGAACTTTTGCTTGTATTTTATATACAAATTATAATATCTCATTCATAATTGATATAAATAAAAACAGAGAGAAAACAGGTGTGCTGGTGATGCCTAGCAAGAAATAGTTTTTATGCAAAATGTTATTACACTGAGTGCGCACGAATGCGGTGCGTTGTTCCTCTGGTGTAATTTTCTATACTTGGTTAAACTTTGTTTGCACGAGGCGGAGGAATGTCGTGGAAGTAGAACAAGCAGGGCTTCAGATAAGTGTGAAGTAACCGCGAGTGGACTAGAGTGTGAACTGCCTTAATAGAATAACAACCACGTATACAAACAGGCGTCTCAAATATAATTAAATCAGCGTTTTTCCTCCTTATTGTTACGTGACATACTTTCCTAGTATAAATAAAGTGCGTTAGATATTTAATTTCTGGTTAAAAAACATTTCACGAATGTAATACGCCATATCAGCACTCAACAAATGAACTGTTCATTATTTCCAATACAATAGCTACGTATGACGACATAAGTTAACCAAGAAGCCCCTTGCCTTTCTACATACACAGCTGGAGACAGCGATCGCGAAACAATCTGAGCACACGGTATAACGTCCGCTATTGGCTGCTTTCTGCATGAGAGAAGCCATCACAACTGACGAGCACTGGCGATCTGTCAGTGATCGTCAGCTCGGCTCGTAGTTTCGGAACGTTCGTCAGTCAGATTCATTTGATTTCAAGGAAAGGCGTGAAGCTTTCAGTGTTAAATTTTATTTCGATGCTGATTTAAAAGACTGTTTACGAATTGTTTGTTTTCTTGCATGTCTGCTATTGTCTCAGAGTTCACCTGAGTGTGTCTAATAAACTGTGGTCCAATTACAAACATTAAGGAAATGTACATGTCTTTGAAATCTAGCTTGTCCTCAATTGAATTCGCGAAATTCTCCAACCCCTACTAACTAATCTGTACATCTTTTCGCGAAGTGTCACTGCTTCTTTCCATAACTAGACCCACGAGCCAGTTGGGTACAGTCCGCTCGGGATGAATGTAGAAAGTTGACCCCCTGTTGTACAGTTGCTTCACGGCGAATTGAACACTTTTGGAAACAACCTTTGCATAAAAATAGCTGATGGTAGCTGTACATATTCTACGTGACATTGTCAGGAATTTCTACAGCAATGTCGGCGCCGAATTGCCCACAGTTGGCGTTGTCCAGTCAAACTGACTGCTTTGGTTTTACAGGTAGCAGAGAAGGAAATGTCGTTAAGAGTAAGTTAAGGCACCCGCCCTTCTACCTGTGCACGAACTGGGTTGCTTTTCCCATACTAAAAGAAGTAACACTTAACACTAGGGCTGAATACAACTTTAAACAGATCACGCTTTTTGCAAACACTATTCCGAAGAGCTTCGACATAGCCAAAAACTACATTTTCAGATTTCTACGGCTTAAAATAGTGTGGGTGAATTCTCGGTAAGTTAAAATTGGGCCCTGCACTGGACTTCACTACTTTCCAACAAACAATGACAGGACCAACGCTTACCCGTATAGTGAATGTTGTAGGACGGGAAATGTACCCCCTAGTTCGGAGCCTTGCGCGAAGCAACGACGGAGCACTGCATGTGGGTGTTAGTGTGGCGCTTATCGCCCCCTTGCTTCCGTCTCTCACGCGAGGTAGACGGGCGCCTTAATGCTCAAACACACTCCCGAGCTCCCTCGATGGAAGCGTGAACAGTGATGAAGTCCCAGTGTTTCCGATTGATTGCGAGAGCAGAATGTCCTAACGGTCAGTCGACCACGCAACAAGTACGACATAATGCTGGCTAGAACGAGAACATTAGTTCGTATAGTTGACTGCAGCTTTCGTTGCGAAACACATCTATGGCAAGGCAAAGNCAAACACTATTCCGAAGAGCTTCGACATAGCCAAAAACTACATTTTCAGATTTCTACGGCTTAAAATAGTGTGGGTGAATTCTCGGTAAGTTAAAATTGGGCCCTGCACTGGACTTCACTACTTTCCAACAAACAATGACAGGACCAACGCTTACCCGCATAGTGAATGCTGTAGGACGGGAAATGTACCCCCTAGTTCGGAGCCTTGCGCGAAGCAACGACGGAGCACTGCATGTGGGTGTTAGTGTGGCGCTTATCGCCCCCTTGCTTCCGTCTCACACGAGGTAGACGGGCGCCTTAATGCTCAAACACACTCCCGAGCTCCCTCGATGGAAGCGTGAACAGTGATGAAGTCCCAGTGTTTCCGATTGATTGCGAGAGCAGAATGTCCTAACGGTCAGTCGACCACGCAACAAGTACGACAGAATTCTGGCTAGAACGAGAACATTAGTTCGTATAGTTGACTGCAGCTTTCGTTGCGAAACACATATATGGCAAGGCAAAGCAGCCGTTATTATCGTTACTACTAAACGTAGATTGTGTGACCAAACTTAGCAGCACTTGACTACTAGATTATTTTAAAGAACAGTCGGCAGTGGCAAAGTAAACAACCTACGTAAACACACACACACACAAGGCATTAAAAATGAATGAAAGTCTATAACNATAATGCTGGCTAGAACGAGAACATTAGTTCATATAGTTGACTGCAGCTTTCGTTGCGAAACACATCTATGGCAAGGCAAAGCAGCCGTTATTATCGTTACTACTAAACGTAGATTGTGTGACCAAACTTAGCAGCACTTGACTACTAGATTATTTTAAAGAACAGTCGGCAGTGGCAAAGTAAACAACCTACGTAAACACACACACACACACGCAAGGCATTAAAAATGAATGAAAGTCTATAACAAACGTGACAACGTTGTAATACAAGATGGAAAAGAAGAATGATCGAAACAAATTGATACGTGACTACATTCGACAAGACGGTACAAACTGCGCCAAACTGGCCAAGACGACTTAATAGAAGAGGTATGGAGGGATGTGTGGGACTCACTTGCAGGAAGCCTCCCCCCTGGGCGAGGAGACGCAGGCGCCTCCGTTCTTGCAGGGGTTGGGCGAGCAGGACACAACGCCTGCAACACAACACAGCCACGTGAGTACACACACACTGCACTTCCTACATTACACAGTGAGCACTCTGGCAACCCGCGCAGCCATTACGCCTTCCGGGTCTCTTTTTTACCTACTACCTTATCTTAGTTATTGTTCTCACAATCTTACATGTTTAATATATTTTATATTAAATTAATTTAAAAATCACACTGCCAAGGCAACGCTTAAACTTTTCCATTACAATTCATATTTAAAATATTAACTTCACAACACGTTAAAATAATTATATTGTTTCGATTAGTATCGTAAAATTATTAAAATCATTCATAACACTTGGGAATCTCCAACAGGAGCGGTGACAACTAGCCTGGCCTTCGCCAGTTACCACGGGGAGGCTGTCACCCAGACCTTGCTCCTCCTGTGTTTGTATTTTATTATATTTGTTTTAAAAACATTTAAAATATTAAAATGTTAAAATATTATATTCAAATATACAATATAAAATATATTAAAATATTAAGACATTAAAATATAAAATCCACTATTGCATATCACAACATATTAAAACACCGTCCGAACACACACTGAGGGTGTTTGTTGGTATTCACCGCAACAAACTCACATCATCTGTAGCCGGCACTAAATACAATTCAGTGGCCGCATACGTTCACTGCTAATAATCAAGCAATGTGTTCACGGAAAGTCTGGCGATGGTGAATACCAACAAATTACTTTGTGGCCGCCACAATATTAGTATGTTTTTTCATTGTATGGCGGCCCTTTCAGCTAAACGTATACACCTCGTTACTACGTTTGAGGAAATGGCAGAGGAAACCAAAATAACATGAGTGGGGGAGGTGGCGAGAAAGATGCTTCATTACTTAAAAATTAAAGCAAAGTAATTCAGAGTAGAAGTGAGACATTTTATCAGAAGATATACAATGAAAATAAAACACGAGTTATACTTGCAATCTACCGGCGAGGTTTCAGAAGTAAGCCGACTTTTTATTTAACACTTTAAACATAATTTACACTACATACATATTTTAAATTAGAGTAAAGGAATAACATATAATTCAGTACTGCTATATTTGTTTTTCCTTTTATTTTAANCCCCACAACTGCTGACGTTAACAATATCCCTGGCCTAGTTCGCAACTGACTATTTCGTCATTTAGCAGTCTGCGATTTGGTAGCCACATTTTTAAGCAATCGTAACACAAAAAAATTGGAAATGTTTAAAAATAAAAGTATTTCTTTTATATGACCCCGAAAAGACCGTAATATTATTTTATTGCAAAATTATGAGCCCAGCACTAATAATTTACATTACGCATATTACGGTAACTTTAGACAAACGACCGTGTTACTGATTTGAAACACTACAAATAAACACAGTTATTTATTTCAGAATAAGTAAATTATTTATTTCCGTGTATATTTTGTAGGTGAAATTATTATGACGGTGATACGGTTATTTATTTGGTACACTAGTGTTAACAAATCCCGTCACATTCTAGGAAAGCATAAGATAGGCACAAAAAATACTAATACGTGCACCTCTCTAGAGGGAGTGGGGAAGAGAGAATTATAGAAATGAAATTTGCAAAATTATTTTCATACAAATCACCACAAAATATATTTTGACAGTCTACAAAATGTAAATATTGTAAGTTTTTAATTTTATTAGTTATTCAGAAGTTTTTCCACCATAATAGTTTTACTTTCTAGGTTAGAAGTGAAGTGACAAACACTACATCAAAATTAATGTTTCTGCCACGATCTTTATTTCTACAACGGATAGCACGCGAGCAAATGTTATCAGATTAGCATACATAGTTTATCAGCGGCTGCTACCTATACTCACCTGGACACTTGCTGACAAAGTNCAAATGTTATCAGATTAGCATACATAGTTTATCAGCGGCTGCTACCTATACTCACCTGGACACTTGCTGACAAAGTTACAAAGCATCACTTTACCCTTATCTGAGACAAACACATCACACAGGCAATCTACCTGCTGATTATGACGCGTACTACTAGCTGTGTTGTTTCCATGCACAACTCATTTGCCGTCCACACATGCTGTCTTATCACTGTGTTTCCAAATATAGACCTTCGGGTAGTATTCGGTCAACTTATCTCGCGATAAAATACTGGCTCCAGTCTCAATTATAAATTATGTTTAGAGATGACGAAAAATCGAGAACATTCTTGAGCCAACATATATTCTATAACACTATAGTTTATTCTTCCATGATTGGATGAACAAGATTTTGACTCGGCTAAGTTGTTTGCAGACCAATCACGAACGTTCTGCATTGTAGTATCAGAATCCTAATTGGCCCAGTGAAATGGGGTGATAGCTTCATGCGTGCATGACAGCCATTAAGGAAAGAAAACGGTCGGGCATGTGTACAGTGCGTTGAATCAACTTTTCCCGCGATATATTGTAACTAGTGCCAGTGACTTTTCGCGTAAAAATCGGAGCACTTCAATACTATAGACACACCTCAGCTGTTATATCTCCATTGGCTGCTGGTGCCGTGTCCGTCTTTGACCAAGCCACTCAGGACTAAGTAACTCCGACACTGAACCTTCGCGAATCGTGCGCAAAGGGGGTCAACACGGACCAGAACATTTTTTAGCCAAACAAAGAAGCTGGACGACCCTACCATGCTTTGGACTGTAAAATCTTTTCGCGAAATATCACTGCCCCTAATTATAATCTTTAATTGTGGTTTACCGCCAGAAAAGTTGACTGATTCCTAGTTTACAACCATATGACTGGGCCGTTCAGAAGTACGTCACTCCAGTTAATGAACGTCTATGATTCGCGGGGCAAGAGCCATTGCAACGTAGCACTTAAAACCATCCAATCGCGAAAGCGGATATAAGCTAACGTGTTTCGAAGTACAACTTGACAGAAACTCTAGCTCGCGGAGATCGTGTCTCTCTACACAGAAGTTCAGTATTAGGGTAGCGCGATTCGCACCGCCTCATAAAGGAAATAACTTTACACAATACGGCCTCCGGTAACGAAAATAAATCTTCACGCGTGTTAAGAGTACACAGAATTTTCTCTACTTGACACGGCCGAGGTAACTGCGCCTATGAATATGAACACACACTTCATGTTGCAGCGATCGAACAAGGCGCCGTCGAGTCTGAGGGTACCTGTCTTCCTACCGAGGTAGCGGACAGCTCACGTACTTGGCGCGGATTCTGCACGCCCCTCCAAACACGGCGAACAAATCCAAACTTGTCCCGCGCAGGCAACAGAAATGTAGGACCAGGACACCAAGGATTGTTGGACCCCTTTCGTTCTCTTGCGACCCAATTTTCTTCCTTTTTTAATGCACAAGAACTGACTAAAGGGTGCACATTTTCTAATAAAAAAAACCACAGAAAAAAAAGAGAGAGAGAGAGAGAGAGAATTAAGAACTACCTCCGGTTAACAGTAGGCCATGATAGACTGAATAATATTTCTATACTTTACATAGAAGTGGAAATATTAGATAAAACAGACTACGGTGACGTTATGAATGACTTCTCGCAGAAGAAAGTGCGACATAAAATACTGTAGAGTGCTTAAGCGAGCTGCGCAGTAGACACTCCCCGTGCTCCATAGGCCACTGAAGTGCTATATTGCCAATAGCACCATCAAAAACAACGTGAGTATGATTCGAGGTTAGAACACGAAGAGTGAACAAGGAGGCGTAGCAGAGAAGTGTCAAATTGTGAGCAGGCCTCCGGTAAGGTGGCAGAGAGTGCGGGAAGTGGCTGGCTGTTGTGGGCCGGAGGAAGCGGCTTGGCGGGGCGATAGCTGGTAATGAGCGGCGGCGGAAGTCAACCACACACGACGACTATCATATCGACAAAGTTCCCGTCAGAGCCACACCGCAGCCACATCCGCCCTCGCCGCCTCCGCGCACCGCGGGGGCGTCCACGCCCTCCCCTCGACGCCTTTGCCGACTGCCGCCGCCTCAATACCATCACACACTAAGCATTAACTCTTAACTTGCACGTTAATCATTCTCCCCGTGCGTTGCAAAAGAGGAGCTTATTGGTCCGACAAGTACTTCCAAATTCCTTGTAATAACATACTCGATGGAACGTATAAGAATGACTCCCATTGGTCTATGGCACCGGCGACAGCCAATAGTAAAATTCTGGTGTGCCAGAAGCAGCCAGTAGCATTGAGCGGTAGAAAAAGAAGCAGCGCGTGTTGGCAATAGCTTCTGACCTTGTACAGCACTCGCCACGATTCTACATGTTTTGCAGCACGTCATACGTGAAAGAGAGTACTCGGGATAACGTCAAGGCGCTATGTAGACCAATCTTCGTCTTCTGCGCATGCCTTCAATACTGACTCACCTATCCTGATCAGTACAACTGCCCAAGTCACATGGTCAACAGCGATGAACGTGTTTGTTTATATCTGGATTTTCAACAGACAAACACTTTACGTGATTGGATCATTTGAGTTGTCACGCGTCTTGTCAGCCTGCCCGCGAATCACGGGCGGTCATTATCTAGAGAAACTTAATTCTGATTGGCTCGCTCGTGTAACAGACTGTCTCCACACAAAGACAAGTGGCCGATAGTCAAACGAAGACTGCAAGTGTGTATAGGCTATTCGCGGTAAAGTGAGCACTTTTGAAAACCTTCTCATTTGGAATAATAGCCAATAAATATATTTCATTGTAGCCTTAGACGTGAACTTCAGAGTGCGGTGGAATATACACACTGTGTTGATTACTTACATTACCATATTTATTTTTAAAAAGGTGGTTAAAGGTTACAAATGGCTGAAAGGAAAAGGTAACTAAGATCTCAAAAGTGCTCACTTACCGCGAACAGCCTTTACATAGGATATTGAAGACTAACCTCCGCGTAAATCTTTTCGCCATAAACAGGTGTACGGNGGGGGGGGGGGACTGGAGATCCCCAAGAGAACCCGACGACCTGCGGCATCGTCCGGCACAATTCCCATATGCGAAAATCCGGGAGCGACCCCGCCGGGAATCGAACCAGGTTCGCAAGTAGTCTGACCACTTCACCACCGCGGCACCCTGCCAGGAAGAGTGTGTGCCGATAACCAAAGTAAAACTGAAGATGTGCACATAGGTTATTATTGAAATCTGCGAGTAACAACACTACTGTCCCTAAACAAGTTACACGCTATGGCTTCTGAGATAGTGAGCGGTTACTTGCTCTGTACAGCCGGCACCATAAAGGCGACAATGTTGCAACGCGTACCAGTCCGTGTAGGCCAGTAGCATAGGAGTTGGCACCAAGTCCTCCACGCCTGCCCGAGAGCGGGCGTAATTAAAGGCGAACTAACGAGTTGATGATCACTCTGCGAGGCTGCGGCTTCACGTCTCCGGGCACGCACACTGTTGCCAACGTGACGGGCCGACATTACAACCCTCCCCGTAGCCGGATCCCTGCCCACGCCCGCTCGACACCACGGAGTTCATCCTGTTTATCTGACTCANATCCCTGCCCACGCCCGCTCGACACCACGGAGCTCATCCTGTTTATCTGACTCTTCGCTCTTTTTGACCCAAACCTTTGACGTGCTTGGCTGTTTCCTAATTACGTCGTGTGTCACAAACGTTTTGTACTTGTGTTAACATAAGAGTACCTTATTTTTGGTTAAATTGAACCTTTACTTTTGTTTGATCTATAAATTATTATATTTAATTTATAATTAATAAGAACAGTGAGATAATAAGTATATTGGTAACTCTGGTAAGCAGTAGTTCTTATACAGAATATTATCACGCCGAGTGCACACGAACGCTGCCCGCTGTCCCTATAGCGTAATTTCCTAGACTCGGTTAAGCTTAGTTTGCAAGAGGCAGAGGAATGCCATGGGAGTAGATCTATAGCAGGGCTTCAGGAAAGTTGCAAGTAACTGTGGACGGACTATATATACCCTTCACTAACTCTATACACTGGGACTACTGCCATTTGTCACTCGCTGTTCACGTTAAAGTAAGCACTACTGAAATAGAAGTTTCGAAAAAGCACTGTCCGTCACCGCACGTGTGTTACGTTCACACTGACACACGGGCAGCGGATTAAGTAAAACAGTTCTACGCATTGACGTATGGCGAGTGTAATGTTGACATTGATGGCAAATCGCGTTGGTGTTTCTTTTAGGCATTATCCACATTGCAGTACGAATCGGCACATTAATAACACATTTAGGTTTCTAACAATGTCATGTTTTCGCTTGACTGACACGTAATTACAACGATTAGGCCCATGAGAATATGTATGTGTTACGTATGGCGGAAGAGTACACAATTATGAGAAAAGTAGATCTTCAGCAGGAATTTCAAAACTGTTCCATTTACCGTGAACAGCCTATATATAGCAGTGGTTTCCTTGGCTAGGTCGCACGTTACCGGGTGTTTAACTGACGCGTTCAGTTCTACAGAACGTGTCAAATAATATTCACTCGTGCCACGAAAGCAGCTAATAATCTTCACTCCTACCACGAAAGCAGCTCAAATGTATACGTTATTAACGTCTAACCTAGTACCAAATTAATTCGTGTAATTTCGCGGTTCTATTTTATGTCAATCCTGTGCGTTATTATCTATATTTAAAATGTTTAAAATGCGTATGCATGTTTAATACCGCACTGCTCTCGAGTGAAATAAGATCTACCCGAGACGCCCTACAGTGAATCATCAGCCACTGAACGGAAATAAAAAGAGTGTGGCATAATCGCGTGCAGCCCTGGAATCAGCCAATACAAACGACACACTATAGTAACCGCAGTGCTGTCTAGTTTAATCTCCCATAGGCTGTCCACGGTAAAGTGAGCACTTTTGAGGTCCTAGTTACTTTTTCCTGTAAGCCATTGTTTATCCTTCCACCGCTTTTTCAAATGAGACGGCTTCAAAAAGCGCTCACTTTGCCGTGAATAGCCTATACTTGCAATTCGCATGGAAACTGAACACTTACGTAATGGTAATAGTTATCAGAAACAGCGAAACCACACGTAATAGACGCAGCAGTAAAATGGAGTAAATGGTGTGGAGTGGGAGAGAATGTCTGACACGGTCTACTTGGACTGTCGGTGGTACGAGTGCAGTGGACGTCCTCGGGTAACTCAGTGCAGAGGGAGACCGCGGCCGGCGTCTTCACGTAAGTCAGTGGATACAGTGTGTCTCGCAACTACTGCAGCAGCACGGCGGGCGGGGTGCAAGCACGCAGCGCGGCCCTCCTCGTGATGCGCAGAGCCGGCCCGCTTCTTCCAGAACAATGGAGTCCGGGAGAGGTAACGGCTCACAACACGCGCCANAATCCGCGGGTTCATTGCTCCAGCTCCCAAGTACTCTTCGCACTCGAGCCGTAGTTACAAGGTCACACCCGGGCATAAGGAGGTTCTGCGACGGCGACGGCAAACAGCGTTAACAGACTTCGCGTGTTCCTCGGGATTCCAGGCTCTGACTACAGGGTTTCAATACAGCGATTTCACTACAATTAAAAACACGGTTTTAAAGAAAAATAGATATCGTAAACGGGAAAAAACGGCAACGTACGGCGATTTTTTGCTGAATCTGAAACTTTTCAACTACCACACTTATGTTTGAATAACCAAATTTATAAATGGGCAACAAAATAACCTACTTTCATTTCTGTACTAGAAATATTTAGATTGAAATATTAAATAGTTTAAAAAATAATTAAAACAGACGAAACTGGTTACAATGAGGACCACTTGACAGCTTGTGTTGTTCGCTACGAACCGCGGGAGTTACGATGAGGCCCACTTGACAGCTTGTGTTGTTCGCTACGAACCGCGGGAGTTACGGAAACGTGCTCGGTTTCGAAGGCTACCCTCGTTGCCAAGTGCATCCGCCTGAGTGTAAGCCGCGTGTGTATCCATCACACGCGTGTCACGACTTCCGCTGGCCGCCTGCGCTACACTCGCTCGTGTTACAAATAAGCAAAGCAAACAATTAGCAGAGCGTCTTGCCAGCGTCTTCGCCTGAAGGTTAAGTATTTGCCTACGACTCGTGTCTTAGTAAATATTGTGATTACTCAAACTAAATATATATGTATGGTCTGAATGACTACTCTATTTCAGTTTTTCTTGCATATTTTATAATTAACTTAGATTATTTAAATACATGCAGTTCCCTTGCGAACCAGTCTGCCACCACAAAACTAAAACTAAATTAAAAAAAAAAACCTTTCGACATAACGTTACCTTGCTAACAACACATCACAACAAATTAGGCGACAAAGTGAATTATTTTTAGAAGCACAGAAAAAAACCCCTTGGAAATGATTAATTTGTAATGAAAGAACAGTAAGCTGCCGCGAGAGACAAACCAAACGAGCAAGTAGACGATATCAAGTAGACTTGGTCCGAGCAGTAGAACACAGGCGCACCACAAATACAGAAATATGAAAGCAAGGACGAAACGTGTAGTGGTCGTCCTTGCTTTGATGTTTTCATCCATATTTGTGGGGCGGGTTGTATAGTATATGACCAGCAAGATCAAGAACACTTGAACCTGGTCGCTGATTTACTTTCGTTTCTCCTTTGTTTCAGACTGACACTGATAGAGCTCCCGTCTACCTGAGAACATCTTCCGCGTCTGAAGCACGGCAGCCAGGAGGCTATAAAGGCGACATCATGCCAACGAACCACCAAATAGGGGCGTCGAAGGCAGGCGAACCAGTAATAAAAAATTTGAATTGTACAGGTTGGCTTCAACGCCACGCAGCCGTTTTGTTTCTAGCGTCATCCGATAGGTGCGTTGGTGTGCTCTTGCTAACCGGAGTTCCAACACTTGTATTGCCCATTCGCGGTATCTTCACACTTTTTGAATCGAACCTTTGAGAAATCACTCTATGTATGACGTGCTCGGTGGAATCCCAAAAATGCATTGTATCACAAGCGATTTTATACTTCTGTTAACGTAAAAGCAACCAATTTTTTTTTTATTAAATTGAAGTTCTATTTATATTTTGTCTATAAATTATATTTCATTCATAATAAATATTAATAGAAGCAGTGAGAAAACAGGAATGTTGGTAATGCCTAGTAAGAAATAGTTGTAATGCAAAATGTTTATTACACTGAGTGCGCACGAATGCGGTGCGTTGTGGCTTTGGTGTCATTTTATAGATTCGGTAAAGCTTAGCATGCAACGGAGGAGTATCCTGGAAGTAGAACTTCAGCGGGACTTCAGGAAAGTTGGAAGCAACCTTGAATAGCGGAGGAGTATCCTGGAAGTAGAACTTCAGCGGGACTTCAGGAAAGTATGAAGTAACCGTGAATGGACTACAGCAAACATGTTCATGTGAACTCCAAAAATCCTAGCGGCACCGTAGACTAGAGATGAGGTAGACCGCTTACTCGTCTTCTGCGCATGTATCCATCAAAGCAACACAACTGTCAATCGCATGGTCAACAGTGATGAACGTGTTTGTCTACATCCTCATTTTCAAAAGACAAGCACTTCTATATGTATTAATAAAATACTTTTACCAACTTGAATTTAGTCAAACTGCATTACAAATCGGCTAGAGAAAATGTACATACATCTCATATCACTTGTTTACCAATCAGCATCCTAACCTCAAATCCAATCCACGCCGTTTCTGCTAGACGTGTTGGCAGGTGAGCAGTTCAGTGTTGGGACACGGAGGCTGGTTGTACGCAGCCAGCGAGATCCGTCTACCTTATCTTTAGTCTATAGGCGGCGCAGAGATGCGATTGGCCCGGCCATGGGTTCAGAAGCGCGTACCTTACCATTTGAACAACCTCTGTAATTTTTTTTCTTATAGTTTTTACCTCGCAAACGTTTGACTAATATGTTAAAGCAAACGTCACCATCAGCAAAGGCACAAACAAACATTTTTATTGCAGAACAATGATATATACGGGATTAGATAATTATTAGAGTCAAATTCTCTAAAAGTTATTCAATAAATAAAATTGGACTTAAAAAAAACGAGCTCGCCATTTTTTCCGTGTTTCTGTCTTGTGTTTCAAAACTACAGGATGTTCACGGTAAACTGAGCACTTCTGAAAGCCCTGCTTAAGATCTACTGTACGCACATGATGTATTATTCCACCATATGTAAATATAACATTCCCAAGGACCTGATTCCTTTAATCGTGCGAAGGTCAAGTAAAACTTCAAAATTATTAGAAAATTCAATATTTCACAAATTCGTCAAGCCTTTCTGTCACGTGTCCATGAGCGGGGACATGTTGCACGTGAAGGATGTTTATGGTCGGTAATGTACAGAAGAAGGAAACAGTACCCGGTGTTCCAGAGCCTTCCTTGTGAGTATCCTGATTTGTTCTAAGTTATGCAACTCTCATTTGTGAATGGCCAGTGCTGACAGCAACAAACACGGAGTACAGTTTTCAATGTTGGCGAGAAGCACACTCGACTCAAGTACAGCGCACATCAAAAAATTAAACGATTGCAACACATGAGCTCGTAAATAAATTCGGTACCGAAAGGGTTAATTTATACGCTTAAATGCACCAAAAATTATAAAGCAAAATAAATAATGTCAGTATTCACANCGTACCGAAAGGGTTAATTTATACGCTTAAATGCACCAAAAATTATAAAGCAAAATAAATAATGTCAGTATTCACAAATGTTAACATAACACTTTTAATTCGACGTTTGAACACGGAACTACTTCCCTTCCGTTGTTGCCAACTTACTGGACTCGGGCCAGTCGTGCTTNTTTAATTCGACGTTTGAACACGGAACTACTTCCCTTCCGTTGTTGCCAACTTACTGGACTCGGGCCAGTCGTGCTTCCGTTGTTACCAACTTACTGGACTCGGGCCAGTCGTGCTTGCTAATGCAGATGAGGGCAGCGACATTTTTCAAAGGTTGATTTCAGCTCACTTTACCGTGAACAGCCCTTACCTAGACTTCGATCCACTTTCGCGATTGGATCGTTCCAATAGCTATGCTTATTGGGCGGCTGTCCGCGTATCACAGACGCTCAGTCACAGAGTGACGGTGGCGGTTACTTTGAAGCTGGCGTACCCATTCTCTAATTGGCTGCGCGAGGTTCTGGGAACGTAACTTGTGTCTGATTGGCTACCACGTGCTGCGAAAGGTTTCCTATTGCCAGAGACCTGAAAAATGTGCGAGTTCAATGACCTGTAGGCCAGACTCCACAGTCTTATATAAACCCACGCAGATATCGACTGTTCATAGGTCGCTTGTCGTGGCGGTACAAGGCGGTGATTGTTACCGTCTCGTGCATTTCCAGGTGTCAAACAACACGTCGACCAATTGCAAAAGTAGCATGAACGTACAAGTTTGTGAATTCCAACTTGTCTTGGAATGAATCCGCGAATCTTTCAGGTCTCTACCTATTGCCTGGACTGCCGGCTGGCGAGTAAGTTACAGCCGCTGATTGGTGGATGGCGCTCCGACATGTAGTTGGCTCGTGACGCCATTTTGTTGACATGTGCGGCTGAAGTTGTCGGTTCCTCTGCATTCTTAGGTACTTTGTGGCTCATTGCTGGAGAAACGTGCTTCGGACTGGCCTAGTCGAAGTCATCTCACAAAGCCACGCCGCGCCCATTAGGCAATGGAAAACTTCAGGTGCGCGCGTACCGTATTACGTCTATCCTGCGCGGTACGTTCTTACTCTCGCGAAACTCAGGTGTGCGTAACATCAGGATCATAGAGAGACAGGAAGATTGGCGGGTCAAGGACCTGCAGGTTCTCTTACACCTCTGTGCACTGAAGCCGCTGTAATACTCAGTACGGCCGCACGGCAACAGACCGTTGTCACGCATTCATGAGTGTCGTGCGATTCCGTTCTTAGCATTAAGTCAGTCGTCACTAGCTCGCCGTCATCCACGCCGCTCTACTAAACAACTATGGCCTCGTTGCAAACCCACACCACCTAGTGCTTCTAGTCTAGCCCGAAGAGGGAAGGAGGCCACGGTGGTCTAGTGGTTAGACTTATCCACTCACCAAGGCGAACTGGGCTCGGTTCCCTGATTTTCCCATGTGGAAATCGTGCCGGACGATGCCGCTGTTTGGCGGGTTTTCTCGGGGATTTCCCGTTCCTACCGCTCTTTCATTCCGGCGGTGCTGCATTCTCACCTCGCCTTCGTCGGCTCTGAAGACGTCGCTGTTAAAAGCAGCCAAACCACTCCACCCACCCACAACCAGCTCACAAACGACAGCCAACAACCAGAAATCCCGGAAATCCGAGGATAAATGCAGCAACACGCACATCTTCACATCTTCCTCTACGTACTCTGACAACCACGTGTGATCTTCGGTGGTTCCTTTTCGCTAGCTCGTGCGTGGTTTGATAACTGCGTTGCCAGCTATTTGTCACTGGCCCGCAGGTCTTCGGGGCATGTCAAAGAAACTCTGCTCCAATTACAAACACTGCATAAATACACGAGTTCTTCAAGTCTGGCCTGGTGACAAAAAGAATCCCCGAAATTTTCGGACATCTACCAATAACGAAAAGAAAACTTCCTGGCGTTGTGCACTGTAAATAGTTGAACGCAATTGAGATATGAAATTTTCCTCCGATAAACCTAGACCAACTTCAATTATGGTTAGTATATTTTTCTTATTTCATAGGTTCTTAACAAAACGTAGTCAAAACATGTATATTAAATTTTAATACTAGGGTTGTCCAAATGTTCGGCATACTGAAGCGAAAACGAAAAATTACAAGTTCAATTTTCGTTTCGCTAAGAAATTAATTTGCCGAAATTTGTAACGAAACGAAAATCCTCTATTTCAATGAATAACCGAGACTTTAATTAATGTTCATTTAATGCACCATCAAAGAAAAATTTTGTCTGTTAATTATGTTGTCTGTTTTCGTAACTGTATAACTAAAAAAAATACATAAAGTAGAGATTTTAATATATAGGCAAGAACTCGTGTGGTAAATACTCCAACTACCAAAATTTTTGTGAAATTCGTTAAACTTACGTTACGACTGAGCTCTTATGAAATTATTTTTATTTTCGTTTCAGTTTCACGATAGTTCATGGGGAAAGTCTCACTCGCACAGCACTATTGAATACATTACGGGGACTGTCGGCAGAAGGTTTCGTTTCCACATGGATGTGAGGAGATTGTGGACGACAGAGGGGCAGAGTACAGAGAAGGGGAGAGGGGACAGAGCGCGAGCCGTGATCACTGCTAATGCCCGTCATCCGGGATATGAGGCGTTGAGGCAAGCACACTTACGTCCTCACAACTACTTCCGCCCTCACACAAGCCTAGCAGTGCGCTCTCCGCCACCATGCCGCACCGGAGTGTCCGTCCTATTGGCTGCTTCCCTTGCCAACCCGCCACTACTGCCACACTTCTCAAACACACCCCCAACTACACACACACACTCACCCTTACACGCCGCACTCAACTCTACCGCCGAGCGAGGTGGCGCAGTTCTAAGTCACTCGACTCGCGTTAGGGAGGACCCGGGTTCGATTCCCGGTCCAGCCGAATGCTGCGATTGGTCCATAACAAAGACCATGGCCGATTCCTTCCAATTCCTCTTCCTTGAGCAACTTGCCCCATCACCACGTTGTCGACGAGGCGTTAAGCCTACCTCAACTTTACCGACAAACTTCAGCAGGTAATTTAACGTTTAAAAAAATAAGCATGCGTGTGTGCGTGCATATGTGTATAGTCCATTCACGGTTACTTCCAACTTTTCTGAAGTCCTGATAAAGTTCTACTTCCAGGATATTCCTCCGCCTCATGCAAACTAAGCTTAGAAAATTACACCAGAGGACAACGCACCGTATTCGTGCGCGCTCAGCGTAATATTATTTTGCATAAGAACTATTTCTTACTAGGCGTTACCAACACACCTATTTTCTCTCTGTTTTTATTCATATTAGTAATACATAAAATATTTTAATTTATAGATAAAATATACGTTTAAGTTCAATTTAACCAGAAACAATGTTAACAGAAGTATAAAACACTTGCGATTCAAGACATATTTAGGTAGCAACTAAACACGTCATACGTGGGCTGATTTTTCAAAGGTTTGATTCAAAAAGTGTGAAGAAGCAGAGAATAGACTGCAACTGTTCATGTAATTATAGGTCATTCACGGTAAAGTGAGCACTTTTCAAAGCCCCCTCATTTGGAATAATAGTCAATTAATCCATTCTGTTTTAGCCTTAGACGTTAACTTCCGAGTGCGGTGGAATATACACACTGTGTTTACTGCTTACATGGCGATACTTACATTAAAATGTTGTTAAGAGGATAAAAAATGGCTGAAGGGGAAAAGTAACAAGGGCCTCAAAAGTGCTCACTCTACCGTGACCAGCGTATAGAATGTCATGAAGAGAATATTTCTTGCAAATCTGTTATGCGTTCGACAGTATTTTAATTCTGACATTCGAGATAAAATGTAATGTCAAAATATAGCTTGAAGCTATACCCCTAACCCAAGTAACCAAGTGTGGGATTTCAAATAAATTGCTACGTTCAGTTAAAATTTTTATATTTATGTCGAAAACATGATGAACCTTATTTCTTCAACTATTTGGTATTTTCATCATGTTGTAATCGATATCGCGTCACGAAACTATAAAATCTCTTCAAAACTTAGAGAAAATGTTTTGGCTCTTACATCTGGCACTTGAACTGCTTTGCAGAGTGTTTAAGGTACATTATTTTACAAGAAACTATTAAGCATGCGACCAACGTGCTGATCTACGAAAAGAACACACAATTCAGACGACGGCTGTTGTGTACCTTCAACACGTCACGCACATTAAACCACCATTTTCGAGTACTCTAAAAATCACTAATGACAAGAGACCTGAAAAATTCGCGCTTTCATTTCGGGACAAGCTAGAATTCAAAACCCCGTACGTTTGTATTGCTAATGCTATTGGTCTACCCGTTAAATTACACCTCCTGGACAACTCTGAACCTGTAATAAATACACAGTAAAATGCAAACCGAATCACCGTCTTCCGCTAATACAACAAGCAACCAATTAACAGTGATATCTGCATGATTTTGCATACCAAAATAGAGTAAAACCTACATGTCATTGAACTAGCGAATTTTTTAGGTCTCTACTAATGACGGCTTTTTCAAAGCGCTGTATCTGAAAATATACGCGCCCGATACATACAAATAGAACCTCCCTACAGATGTTCCACCAATAAGATAATAAAGTCACCGCTGAAGGTTCCACAGGAGGACGCAACAAGCCAGTTCAGAGCCTTGCGCTTAGTGGCAATGGCGCACTGGAGGCACATGGCAGAGTCGCCCTTATCGGCCTCGAACGCTGGCCGGGCGAGACAGGCGGCCTCGGGTCTCCTGCAGACGAGATGGACGCCGCCGCAGAACAATCGTTCCCGCTGCTTAGCGGTCTCCTTTCCAACTCCTCAGTTCGCAGAGAACGGAGAACGCGGCAAGAACCACAGGGAAAAAATAACCGGCAGACGGGAGACAATACGGCCGGAAGTTACATTGCAGTTTCGCGTCCCACAACACGAACAAAAACGTTTCAATGCATCAGACAGATTGGAAGAAAACCAGTGAAAGGCCCTTAGCAATAGGAGGAGGAATTTAGGCGGACGTATTTCAGGGAAAGCTAGGCTTGAACTACACCTAGCCCTACACACAAACATAGGTATAGGATATTCACTGTGAAGTGAGAACTTTTGAAGCCCTGCTACTTTTTTTATTTCAGCCAATTTTTTCTATAAACATTGCCATGTGACTAATAAACGAAGTGCATAGGTTTCACCACTATCAAAAATTACCATCTGAGGTTGCAACTAAATATATTTATTTTTGGTTAATGCCTATTGGGAGGGCCTTAAAAAGTGCTCACTTTACCGTGAATAGCCTATACCGAGTATGAAGAGGGGGTGAAGGGGGGACGCAACCCTCCGCCCGTCACCCCCCTGGGTTGATGAACAGTGGTTTGTCACAACTACAGTTTGTAATAAATATTTATAACTTATTGTATACTGCTGGACTCATTATATTTAAAAATATATTTTGTCTGTAAGTCTTTACATAAGCAAAAAAAGGAAAAAAATCAGTTTAAGTTATTTTTTTGAAATATTGGCCCACATGAAATAAGCGTTACACATGTGCATTACCGCATGAGCATACATATGCCTACAGCGCACAGTATGAAGAGACAGGAGACGGGGGAGGAAANACACATGTGCATTACCGCATGAGCATACATATGCCTACAGCGCACAGTATGAAGAGACAGGAGACGGGGGAGGAAAGGTAATACGTGGATACCGTCACAGAATGTTTGAGACTTGTCCGCATTATGTCAAACGCGCCTTAGAAGCACGATGCTTAAGTTCTTCATCCATGATAATCCTCCGCCTCATGCAAACAAAGTTAACCGAGTCTACAAAATTACGCCAAAAGGATAACGCGACAAATTCGTGCGCTCTCATCTCAGCGTAACAATATTTTGCATTACAACTATTTGTTGCTAGGTATTACCAACACACCTGTTTCTCACTGATTTTTATTTTCATTAAATATTAATTAAATTATATAACTCATAAATAAAATGTAAGCGAAAGTTCTGTTTAACCGAAAATAAGGCACTTTTATGTTAACAAGTATAAAACGTTAGTGATACATGCCATATCTAGGAAATAACCACACACGTCATCCATGGGGTGATTTTTCGAAGGTTAGATTAAAAACTTGTGACGAAATCGCAAATAGACTATAGCTGAGACTCCACGACTGCATTAACAGGTTTTTTTTTTCACGAAAGATAAAAAAATATCTTTATCCACAGTGACCATATTTTTGTTTTGTCCGATTATATATATATTTTAAGAGAAAAATAATTAAAATGATAAGAATTTGTACGGCTTCCCTGCGCAGTTTCCAGGCTACCTGGAGCTTTTTTCCTCATTTGAGGCAAAGAAGCGAGGGAGCGATAAGGGCGACACTGCCTCGCGCATCGAGTGCGCCATCGCCGCTAAGCGCAAGGCTCTGAACTGGCGTGCAGTGTTCTCGGCGCACTGCACCTGCCTATGGGACTTGCAGCGGTGACAGTGTTATGTTATTGGCGGAAAGTCTACAGGAAGGCTCAGTGCAGGGCCCTTGAGTAGTTTTGTATTATGTATCAGACGCGTGTATTTTGAGCAACAGCGCTTTGAAAAAGCTGTTTTTGGCCGTTTTGTAGTATGTACTCCGAAATGGCGTGACATTTTGAAAGCACTCGGCAGCCCTCGTCTGACGTGTGTTCACTTCGTAGATCAGCACACTACACGCACGTTTAATATTCCCGTTGATGAAAGTGTATTTGAAACATTCTGCAACGCAGTTCAAGCACTAGATTACCGGAAACTTTAAGGAAGGGGAGAAAGAGAAGTAGCTTCTGTATTTCTACTGGCTCACATAGCATGTAATAATATTCTACTGTTGCAGATAT
>NQII01001118.1:122262-132525 GCA_002778355.1 Clitarchus hookeri | reverse complement strand
AGCACCAGGGAACTCGACACGTGTCACAGTGAAGTAAGTCTCAGTAGCGAGGTCTTTATAAGGCACTTTGTGAAACAAACCTTTGAAAAAACACCCCATGTATGAAGTGTTTGACTGCTTCCTACATATCTCAAGTATTACAAGCCTTCCATACTTGTGTTAGCATACAAGTACCTTTGTGTCTTGTTAAATTTAACTTTTACTTACATTTTATCTATAAATAAAAATATTCAATTTATAACTAATATGAATGAAGATATAGAGGGAAAACAGGTGTGTTGGTAATGCCTAGTAAGAAATAGTTCTTCGTTGGCCCTATGGTGTGTTGTAGGAAGCGGAGGAATATCCTGCAAGTAGAAGTGCAGTGAAGTAACCGCGCCTGGACTATAACGGGAGCGTGGTGCAGCACATACGACGGAGGGTCTTCACTGGGAGACCATCGCCCACAACACACGGCCTTGTACGAGCCACAGCTCCCCCGGAACAACTGTCATCACGACCTCCCCCTGCCCCTCTCCTGCACTTGTGGGCTGGCGAGAAGCCGAGTTCACGTGCAACAGGCTGATGGCACCCAGGCCGTCGCGCCTTTGTGGATCGGGCTGCCATCTATACCTCCACTCGCCAAAGGTCATGTTTACTTTCCAGTAAAATACTGATAGGTATGGGGACACCTGTTTTCCGCGAAAAGATTTCAGGACAAGTAGTATCCCAACGTCCTTTAGTTGAGAACCACTTTCGTGATTGAATCATTAAGCGTCTTATCTGTCTGCCCGCGTATCACGGACGGTCAGTACCGGAGAAACTTGCAATTCTGATTGGCTCACTCATGTAACAGACTGTCTTCGCACAAAGACAAGCGGCCAATTGGCAAATGAAGACTGCAGGTGTGCACATAGGATGTTGAAGTCTAGCCTGCGCGTAAATCTTTGCGCGAAGAACAGGTGGCTCTGCCTATAGGAAATTAAAAGTACGGGCTATCCTCGATAAAGTCAGCACTGCGCTAGCGCGCGCGCACATACACGCGCTGGCAGTTCAGTTAACAGCGAACTAAGTAAATTAATGATAAGTAGGGCCACTGACGTTTCGCGTAAAAATCGAAGCACACAGTAGACTTCAATACTATATACACACCTCAGCTGTTGTTATACCTCCATTGGCTGCTGGCGCCGTGTCCGTCTTTGACCAAGCCACTCAGGACTAAGTAACTCCGACACTGAACCTCCGTGATTCGTGCGCTAACGGTTAACACGGGCCAGAACATTTCTTTAGCCAATCAAAGAAGCTGGACGACCCTACAGTGCTTTGGACTGTATCTTGTCTCGAAATCTTTTCGCGAAATACCACTGCCCCTAATGATAAGTCTTGAGGTTGTATAAGATAACGATAGGAACGACATCACAAATATGCCGTGGTCTTGCTAAACAAATGGAAATAGTTTACTGTGTGTGGACCAAACATTACTAATTGAGAATCACGGTAACCCATTCGTTCATTTGTAAAGCTATATAAACTTGTATTATCTTACCGACCACCAAGATTCAGAGGGGAACAATACCATTTCAGGCGCCAAGACTAACACAGGTGGGCAGGTGATTTGTAAACAGTGCTACCACTCTACGTTATCAGTGCTACATATCACTGATCACCAAACACAAAGCCTGCAACTTACTGGTTGCGATAGCAAAACAAGTTTTTTGTCACCTTACGTACAGCACACGCCAAAGAGTCTTATTTGCAACCCCTGAATCCGTAAATTAACGTGGGAATGTAAGGGTTAACGAGTTAGTTTGTCGCATTACTTCCCAGTGACTGGTTGAGCATGCCAGTGTATATTCGCTATGAACATTGTTTGGGCATTTGGAAAAAGGCAGGGTATTCCAGCAGAACGTTTTTTTATTTGTTAGTTAGTTATGTACAGTAAACCAAACTTGTTTTAAAGGAAAAATAAGTAAAATTGCTTAAAAAGCAAGCTCGCTTATGTTACTCTGTGAAAACTATCCAGATATGCTTGTGCTGATCATTACTTTCACTTTTATTACGAATCAAACAATGAACCGTACCGTAATCAGTCGGGATTGAGTAATGAAAATATTGAAATCGTTTTGAAAAAGACATTAAAACGCAGTGTATGTGTATTTATTTTGTGTGATGTTAATAAATTCAACTAACCGACAGCAAAAAAAAAAAACTTAAATTTCCATGTTCTCCCAGATTTCCAGGATAACCGCTGATAATAGCAGGTAGCCCAGGGTCAGCAGACAACCTGCTAGTCCACGTCGGCGTGCCAGCGGCAAGGCAGCCTGTGGGAGCGACCTTGGAGGCACGTGCAAGGACCCGCGAGAGAGGCGACTTCCTGTTGCGCGCCGATCAGCAGGCGGAGGTCCTGGCGCCCAGCTGTGCACCGCGCCTCAGGATGTGACGTCACGCTGGCAACAGGTGCCCCGTCGCCGCCACTGCTGCACAGACTTATGTAAACACCTGGTCGCTATAGCCTCATGCTGCATGGACAGTTACCTAGACCAGGGCGTGCTGGGAGGGATGAACAGTTGAACACCGCAGTCCGTTGCACGAATCCCTACCACAGCCATTGTCTCTACTTCATGCTATTTCCTCCGTTCCGACGGCATACCTATAGTCATGTGTGGTTTCGCTGTCAACTCTCATGACTGAGAACAGCTAGTTAGAAGACTTCAGTTTGCATGTGACCTGCTTGTACATGCTTCGTTCGAACTACATGCANCGACTGAGAACAGCTAGTTAGAAGACTTCAGTTTGCATGTGACCTGCTTGTACATGCTTCGTTCGAACTACATGCACGACCTTGAAGCTCCTGCGTCGATTAGGAAGAGAGGTGAGGGTGGGGAAAATATTCAGTTTTTCATATTTGCCGGGATTTCACTCGAGTTTGTCAAGCAGCATGTATGTATAGCCGTGCAGACTCAGAGGAATGCGAGTGGGGGAGGAGACGGGAGATCCGTGAGAAAACCCCCACACCACGGCATTTGTACGCCACACTGCCCACAGGAAGAGGGACCAGTGACTAGCCACTGAGTCAGCCATGTTTCTCTAAGCTACGTCACTGCCCAGTGTGCAGGTAGATAGGGGACTCAACCCTTCGTCTGACGTGACTTAGCAGCAGACTGCAAGATCGCAGTCACTTGCGACTCGAGAATTTCACGAATTCCGCTGCTGTGTTGGCTCGAGACCGTCAAAGACTTTGTCAAATATTTAGGTACATATTTACATAAAACATATGGAGACGTTTGTACACATATAAAATGCGTAGACTTTTATACACATATAAAATACGTGATGTACAAACCACCCTCCCTCCTCCCACCATTTACGCTACAGGAACTTCCTGTATTTCCTTTCGCCTTGGCAACCAAACGAACTTTTTAACCTCCAATCGCGAAAGCGATGTGCTAAAGTGTATTGAAATACAACTAGGCAAGAACTCTTTTTGCGGGAATTGCGTGTGCCAATAACACAGGAGGGGAAAATGTCAGACGGTACACAGTACATCAGCCAACGCTTCCGGCGATAATTCTGTCTCAACAAGTCATTTTTTGATCTTTAATTAGATACATATATTATTTTTTTGCGGAACAAACTCAGCACACCCTGAATATTAAGGATATTGGTGATTACTATACGTCAATGTTTGAAATTAATGAAATGTTGAACATTACGTAAGTTAATACATTTCAAGTTGCATAATGTTAATAAATGTTAAATTTGTTGTTTTGAATTACACTGTACAGAATATTTTATATTTTCTCAGATACAAATTTGTAAGTGTAGAAATTAAAATTATTTGTTCACTATAATTAAAGAACTAAGTGCTAATAATGACTTCAATTATATGAAACTAATTTTGAAATACATTTGTTTACTTCTTTACAAAAAAAATTTGTACTCTTTTGTCTAAAAAAATTTGGCTTATTTACGAATTAGGGTTATAATTACTGTTAAGTAAACACGTTTATAAAAACAGACAACTTATTACGTTATATTTTTAATTTCACTGGCTTTTGTTTGGTTATTATGTGACATAAAACACGTGTTTTTTAATATACGTTAAACTGCGTGCGTGAACTTTTAAAAGCCTCCAGGATTGTCCCATGAATGTATCTGGAACTGAACTTCTAACCTCCCTACGCACTGTGTAAGCTCTAAGAGGTTTTTTTTTTACATTTAAGTGATTATGTGATGAGTATAACATAATTCCAAGCACTGATCATTGCCACCGCGCTTCGATAGCCTTAATGCGGCATCAGAACAGTGCAACATTTTACTTTATTTGCAGCCTCTACGGATAGCAATGCCCTTGTTCTACAGAAACAATCAAAACTTGTTCGCTTCGATGATGAAAAGAATGATTCGGGCGCAAAGTATCAAAAAAATGAAAATAAAAAGTCGTGGTACGCAAAGTTTTAAAAAACACCTCTGGTAGAAAATATTTTGACGAAAAACCACTTGGCTACTACATACCCCGTATCCGGCTAACTGAATTTCGCGTCACAAATGAACTCTGCTGCTTAATTAATTGTTTCGTTAACACAGATTCCTTCGATTGTCAAGTATCGTCTTACTAGTGAGTCAGGTATCTTTAGAGCAATTGCACAGCTATTACATTTTGAGTTAGATTAAAATTGGTAAAAGGTTGAAATGGGCATGTGGTATGCGGGTTCCTGCGTTTGTAATAAGTAAGTTGTGCGTGTACTAGGCTGGTACAGCACGGAGGCAATTAGGCCAGGTACGTTCGAAGAGTCGCGGCAAGTATGGAGGCGTGTCAGTCACTGACAAAGTTCACGTTCCAGCTGATTTGACGCGGTCGATAACGTCTTCTCTTCGCGGTAATGTGTTGTCTCGTCTAAGGACACCGGCCTCATTACGACAAACACGGACAGAACCACGCACGCGAACAGTCAAATGAATGGTCTCATTACCCGCGACGCGAACATCTGATCAGTGTGCCCCTCCATCGACGCAACCCTTGGAGAAAGCTACGAGATAACGCAAAGTAGATGGCGCAGGGGTTTCCGGACACAGCCTTCGACGATGGCGTGATGGTAACTGGGAAAGAGCAAAACAAAGTCTGTGAAACCAGGAACTACACAGCGCGTAATTAACAACTGGAGAAATTCGCGAGTAGTATAATGAAGAAATGGAAATATTCGCGAGTTCAAAGACCAGCAGACGAACACTTCAGTCAGCCATACTCGAAGTCTGTTCACTGAGGACACTTGCACCACTTCTCTGGCAGTACGGAGTCCCATTCTTCTCTACATGCAAGTGTGTAATAAAGATGTTGTCAAACTGCAAAAGGTACTGAACATACACACATTTGAAGTTTAACATGCTCTCAAATGAACTTTTACGTTCCCTATTTATAAAGTATCAAAAGCAGACACTGTTAATGATATAATTGTAGGCCTATACTTGGTCAATAGGCAGTGACGTCCAATTAATGCGAAAGGATTTCCTGTCGCGTATTTCAATACATTTTAGCTCAGATCTACTTTCGCGATTGTGTGGTTTTACCTATAGTCTATTCACGGTTTCTTCACACTTTTTGCATCAAACCTTTTTGCATCAAATCGCCACATATTTGACGTGGNTTAACAACTGGAGAAATTCGCGAGTAGTATAATGAAGAAATGGAAATATTCGCGAGTTCAAAGACCAGCAGACGAACGCTTCAGTCAGCCGTGTGTAATAAAGCTGTTGTCCAACTGCAAAAGGTACTGAACATACACACATTTGAAGTTTAACATGTTCTCAAATGTAGTTTTACGTTCCCTATTTTATAAAAGTATCAAAAGTAGACACTGTTAATGATATAAATGTAGGTCTATACTTGGTCAATAGGCAGTGACGTCCAATTTATGCGAAAGGATTTCCTGTCGCGTATTTCAATACATTTTAGCCCAGATCTACTTTCGCGATTGTATGGTTTTACCTATAGTCTATTCACGGTTCCTTCACACTTTTTGCATCAAACCTTTGAAAAATCGCCACATATTTGACGTGGTTGGTTGTTTTCTGCATATTTCATGCATCACAAGCTGTATACTTTGTTAAACTAAAAGTATATTAATTTTGGTTGAATTGAAGTTTTACCTGTATGTCATCTATAAATTATAACTTTTCATTAATAATAAATTAGAATACAAAAGCGGAGAAAATAGGTGTGTTGGTAATGCCTAGTAAGAAATAGTTATAACGCAAAATTATATTGAACTGAGTGCGCACGAATGCGGTGCGTTGTCCCATGAAGGCAGAACTTCAGTCGGGTTTCAGGAAAGTTTGAAGTAACCGTGAATATGGAGTATAACAGTACTTTCCCGAAAACCACAAACGTTCAATACCGAAGTAAGCTAATTCAGATTGGCCCAGCCAACACCACGATGTTTTATCACGAAGACACGTGACCAGTAAACACAGGAAAAGCGCACGTGTGTATGTAGAACACTAACGTCCACCCTGCATGGAATTCATTACACAAAAAGTGGTTGTCGCTAACGATAGGCCAGACAGACGAATCTAAGATATGATGTCCGAAAAGGAAACTTGAACATTAGATAGACACTAGACATCACGAGCAGGAGTTAGTGTTGCTTGAAACATGTTTGATGCTGTGCCTATCAGTTACCGGTACCAGAATTTCTGTTTGTAGCATTTCATTCGACAACTCAGGAATAACCAGTATTCACTACTACTGGTCCACTGGATTACAGATGCGTAACACTATACCTACACGCTTCTTACAATGGATATACTAATACAAAGTGTTCACATAATATGTATCGGTCATATTTTATAGTATTGTAGTTGAAATCGATTTTATATTATGAATGGAAGAATGGAGTTGTTATTTACCCCTTATTCACTAGACGATGCTTATAGGTATGAAGTACATTTGCGAATATATAGATAACGATGACATAGCATCACGTAAAATTGTCAGAATAAGAAATGCACACTGGCAATAGCATAATAATGAGATTTAGGATACCCAGAGAAGAACTCTGTAAGCCTTATACAGATCATAACAGCGTGTGCGTAATGTTACGATAACCCGAGCTGGCTTTGTTCGATACGGACGTAATTGACGAGGCAGGTGAATAATGAAGCGAACTGTCTAGGATGATCCGTCAAGAAGCCACTTGTAAAGAACAGCGAACAAGCGAGCAATGAGGAGAGAGATCCAACTATGGGAGCTGGAGGCGATGGAGACCCAGAGAATGGCGAGCTGATTGTACGAGACAAGACCCGGGTGCAATGGGCGAGCGGCTCGATGGCAGGGAGGGCCTTCCTGACAACTGTAACGGCTGCAGAGGATCTTAATGATCCGTTGTGCCAGGCGATGACTCTTCGCAATCCGAGTGCGATTCAGTACGGGCGCTGTCCACGCCTACTCAGTACGCAACGACGCCCTTACAATACAAAACGTAACTCTGGTGAAACTAAACTTTCCATGGATATTTCGCGCAATCACCGACGCCGACTACGAAACAAGACCTGTTACAGCAAAGCAAACTGTAAATGAGTATTAAATGTGATGCAACGCATTTACTTAAAAAAATTTAAATATGCGTTTCTGTGCGATAATATACATACACATCGCAGTTAATGACGCCTCATTTCCTACAAATACGGAAAATCTCTAACGTTTGCAACATTGTTAGCATACTTTAATGTGTAATTCCAAATATGGTAAATTTTTTACGTCTGTGAAGTAGCAGTTTTGTTGAAATATGTGCTCTTACAAAAAAAAATCGAAACAACTTTATGGTTTAAATATTTTAGTCGTAATACGTGAAATAAATAAAAGGCTAAAAGAAAATCTAATTTTTACAATCGATTAAACTGTAAACATATTTTTCAACACCATCAAGAATTATTTAGAGAATAACATGTACGTGATATGAATTTATTGAGGAAGAAGACTCAAAAAGAAAGAAAAATGTATGTAACAGCCCCGCCCCTAGCGCTCTGTATAACGTGGCAGGCTTTAATGTGCTAAGGAACTAAACGCAACTTTACTCAGTATACACGTACAGTGAAGAAATAGTGTGAATGGTAACGTTGTTTGCCATACACCCAGAGTAGCGTCCCTCCAATTTCTCGGGAAAGAATCAACGTGTATGGAAGTCCGCAACTCTGTATAACAGCGACGCCACGCATTCTTATATTTGCAGCCTGATATGCAGTATTAGCAACATGCAACGTATAGGTTAAAACCTCTCATTACAGTTGCAGAAGTTTACTAGAAATGTTTTTGCCGTGATGGGAGCCTGCGAGCGAGAGTGCAATGTATGTATACAGCTCCTCAAGCTGACCTGAAGACGTCGCGATGTAGATTGTAGCCGGCTTTAGCGTGCAACATGTAGAGTTGCGTGGCAATGGGAGGCATGATGAGCTGGACTGAGCATTACTACTATTCCACAAACCCACGAAGAATTGTAACATGTTTTCTCTTACTTCGCACAATTTCCACCATTCCGCTGGTATTCGTGTTAACTCTTATTACTGACACCATGCAGTACGAGAAATCTGCAGTTTACATCTGAACCGCTTGTACAAGTTTCGCTCGAAGTGTGTGCACGACCTTGAAGCTGCAACTTCGATAAGAACGAGTGGTGGTTGGGGGAGGTAGGGAACTTGTATTTCACATTTTATCTCTCATACTTGAGTTTTTTGAGCTATAGTCATGGGCAGTGAATTTTTTCTTCAGGTGTTGATCTCATGAGCGGTTAGTGGACCGTGAAGAGTTTATGTATATAAGAGGTGGCGCAGCGCCCGTGGCGGGTGTTTAGTAAAGGAGACGTTGCCGACGGCCAAGTGCCGGCGGCAGGGGATCGTGGGAGCGAGCGCGAATGAGGTGTGACGACCCGGATAGCAGCCGAACTCTCGTGCCACGTCTCGCCACGGTGCGCATTCAGATCTCGAATCACCCGCCCCATTACACCACCACCACCACTAAGACTGGCCCACCTTGTCCGAGCCTCGCAGCCAGCTCTTAACTTACCCTGTGCTGCTCACTTCAGTTTCGCGGAGACACCTTCCTATTGGTCCACGCTACAGCGGACATGCTTTCTGCACCAGCGTCTGCCAATGTGTCCATTGGCTAAAGATGAGGTACACCTACCCCACACCAACACAACTACCAAAGCCACATGAGCAACACTCACGAAAGTGTTTGTATCTTAATTTTCAAAAGGCAATCACTTTATCGGAATAAAATACTTTTACCAATTTCAATTTAATATATTCGCATCAAAAATTGGTTAGAGCAAGTATAAAAACATCTCAAAGCACTTGTCAATATAAACAGCGTTCTAACCTCAAATATTGTCCACGTAGTTTATGACAGTCGTGTTGGCAGAAAAGAAGGGCCGAAGTTGCGAAACGGAATGGTTACTGCTCACATTGGGCGTGCACTCTACCCCACGGTCCCTTTACGAACCTGTCAGCCAATATAATGCCGAGTTTACAAGTGTCCCTATGTTTCTAGACATGTCCAATTTTTGCGAAACATCATGGTAGGAACCGATGTGGACCGAGTATGTGATAAGTCTAGACAGCTGCCAAAATAATTTATTCGCGCGAAATTCGCGTCCCTGTAGCGATGGGCAAGTTACCGGGCGCACGGTCATATTGTAGTGCGGTGGTTGAAGGCCCCTGGTAGGTAAGGCGGCGTGTGGCTGTGTCTACACCGAGAGCTGCGAATGCTGGAGAAAGCCCTAGTTAGAGATGGGCGGGGGCTAATTACAGGCGGAGCGGACATGTTCTCATGAGACTGCGAGACGACCTACATCTCGCCCGGTGTTGACACCCGCGCGGTTCCCCAGGGAAGCCTCGCCGCCTGCAGATCTGCCTCGCACTTCCGCAGCCAACCCCTTACACTCATCGCCACACACGACGAATGGAGCCGCGGTGGTGTAGTCGTCAGACTACCTGCCTCCCACCTAGGCGGGGTCGTCCCCAGATTTCCACACGGGGGAATCGTGCCGGACGATGTCGCTGGTCGGCGGGTTTTCTAGGGGATCTCCCGTTTCCCCCGCCCTTGCATCCAGGCGCTGCTCCATACTCACCTCGCTTCACCCTCATCGGCTCTCAAGACCTCGATGTTGAGAGCCGTCCGTAATCTCTTCACTCATTACACCAGACAAACTGATAACAACCCCAACAACGCACGTCGTCGAAACGTGCCAAGGGATTACACAACTGCTCGACCAAGCTAAGTGTATGATA
>NQII01001118.1:111426-122071 GCA_002778355.1 Clitarchus hookeri | reverse complement strand
GGGGGGGGGGGGTGAGAGTCGAGCGCTAGTGTAGCTGTGAGCGGGGAATAACAACAGCAAGTAAGGGAAATTCCATACCGCTAGCTGTATGCGCGAGCGCGCGTGTACTGCTGTTCACATGAATTAAAGCAACTTCTACAGACACCAGCACACACGGCGACGTGAATTAGCTAACACTGTGCCACGACTTATGGTCACTCTACACCTGACACCCGCAGCCGAGAGCTTTGTCTTATCCCCTGGAGGAGAAAGGGACAGGTACAAGAAGAGGGAAGAGAAATAAAGGCATGACCTTGTGTAGTTCCAAATTTTGTGGATGCACACTTGGCTTGGTCGAGTAGGACTACCTCACACTTCCGATCTCGAAGTGCCAGAAAATACTATTGGCATCTACTTTGAACCTTCCAGCCCCACCGCAGGACAAGTGNACTATTGGCATCTACTTTGAACCTTCCAGCCCCACCGCAGGACAAGTGTTTTTTTTTCCTTCCGTGGTTTTACAGAATACCTTGCTAACGCTCGCAGATATCTGGCGAGAAGTATGGGTCTGCGGGTGGCAATACCGCAGCGCCCTACCGCATGCCAGGGTCCCCTCAACGTCTGGGTGTCTTCAGAAGGTGAAGTTGTGTGCCTGCGCGCACCTCTGGGCGCCTCTAGCAGGAAAGCGGAGTGGACATGGCGAAGGACAGTCGGCTTGCAAGGCGAGCTGGTGGACCGCACGACGGGCGTATCCGCGGCACTGCTCCATCACGCAGGGTGGCCAACACAACTCTCCCAGTGGTGCCCCTAACACGCCTGTCCTGTTCACCTACATTCTCGACCAGTTTCGCGGACCTAAGAGATGCCTGAGAAGAACGCGATACATAAAAAGTGTGTTTTTAATTAATGTACTCGTCTTTATGTCCCGCCAATCACACAAGTCTACTGATTAACAAGATTTTCGTGAATTAGTTGTTTATTAAGTAACCAGCATAGTTTACATCTATAAAGAAAAATAAAAAATCATGCTTTCTTTCCTACTGAAATATTTAAAAATAATACATTTTTCCTTATTCTTTTCTCCCGTAATCCAAGTTCTCTTCGGGCTGCAGAGTACACTCTAAACTTGAAACAATGAGAATTGAGCCAAATCAGTGAAAATAGTGAAAATTGAACGACTGATAATCTGTGCCGGATCACTAATAAATATGATGGCTGAATTTAACTGATTTATTTGTGATTCCCACTGAATTTCGAGAATTCCACTGCCATGAGTCACTTGTTACCAGTTCATTTGCTTGGTTTCTCAGTTGGCAGTAGCTTATCAACTGACTTTCAGTGAATGTTATTCACTGATTGATATAACTGATTCGGACTTGGTGCACCCACACATACGTACACTCGTACCTACATTCGTCCATTGGGTACTGCCACGACACCGAAGCAGTTACCTTCTTTGGGTTGAATTGTCAATTATACGTGATTCTGTTACTCTTCGGTCGTGGGACCGCGGTAGCTGAGTGGTTAGCCTGCTCGCCTCCCACCAAAGCGAACCGGGTTGAATGGTCACTCCCGGGTTTTCGCAAGTGGTAATCGGGCCGAACGATGCCGCTAGTCGGCGGGTTTTCTCGGGATCTCCTATTTCCCCCGCCCTTGCCTTCCTGCGCTGCTCCATTCTCACCTCATTTCACCCTCATCGCTTCTCAAGACCTCGATGTTAAGAGCCGTCCAAATATCTCAACTCGAATCTTCGATTGCGAGGGGCGTACTTGTATGCGCGATGCAAATCTCGATGAAGCGCCGCATGAATCGAGTTCGTATATTTTTAGAAACGGCAGTTCGAAAAAAAGTAGTTTTCAGCCATCACAGGACATTAAAATAATGTTCCCAACGGTTGTGATATCTTGAAAGTAGCACACACGACTGAAGTGTGTTTTCTTCTCGTAGGTAGGCCTGGCCTTTAAGGCGCACCGGGGTCTCAAACACACTGCGGCGGGGTCCAGGTGCCAGGTACTGGTCCAGCGAGCGACATCAAGTAGAGACGTCAAGCGCAGCACGACTGTACTGCACGAGTATCGAGGGTCCAGCCTGGGGCCACATGACACTGGCTTGTCTCCTTGCGAAGGACACCGCTGCAAAGTGCGGTCCTCCACGCCGTGCAGGATAAGGCGTCGCGCTAGTGTGCGCAGGACCTCCACCACGACCAGTTGGCTGTCGTCAGTACAGAACGCGGTCTGTCGCGGGAAACCTTCCCAGCTTGGCAGGTTTCACACCGCTCTTAACGTGTCTCCAGGTTTGTTTTCTTATTGGCTCTAGCATCACTGTAAAGTTACTTTCTCAATAGCCTTAGCCAATGGAAACTCTGCTGCCGTAGTTCAGAAAGCATGCTTTTAATGAAACATACGTCGTGTAATATCCATCGTCGTCAGGTATCATAGCGTTTAAAACAATCGTGACAGACCAATGTCTCTCTAGTAATTAGTTGTTTGGGGGCCCATTATAATATTAAGACATTCCGCTTGTACTGGCTCTTTCGAAACCTGTGCGTTTTTACGAAACAAGGTCATGGCGTACTTCATTAATGTCACAAAATGGCATTCTTACTCCTCAGCTTTTCTACAACTTTCCCCAATATTTACACATGTGTTTTTTCAATTACAACTCTTTTTTACAGAAAAAAATTACAAAATGTTTGACACCCAAATATTTTTATTCTGTTCAATATTTAAGACGTAAATTTCAAGAAAACATACTACTACTCAATTAGCAACAAATGTACAATTTTGTTCCATTCCATTTACGGATATTTACTCGAGAGATCATAAGTGAAATGAGTGCCTGTGCTTCCGTTTTCTTCCTTTTTACAGGTGGTGAGGATTACTGAGACTAAGCACAGCTAGTGCAGAATCAGTGTGGAAGAACTGAATATGTGTTTTCGCGGACTTATCGTATAGAATGCGTAACTTGACTTGTCCAATGTCTTTGTACAAACATGAACTTTCAAAGATCTAGTGAACACAACCAAACTAAACTAAGCGAATCCCGTGTTCCACACAGTAAAAAAACTTGTGTACGTTTTACATCACAAAACATTCCATTGGGAACTAGTTGCCAAAGGTTTTCTTGTAGCTCTACAGGTAAAATACTCTATCTTTATAATACACTGTTTTATGAAATATACAAAATGCAGGGTGTCCACTGAAATTCCATTTTGGAATTCCCTTACTTTTCCCTGTTTTCCAGGCAGAATCTTACAATTTCCCCTGAACTATTTTTAAGAATATTGCAACCTTCCAATGCTATTTTTTTTTTTTTCAATGCCGACAGAACAAATATGCTGTCAGTGAAGTTGAATTAGATGACACTGACACAGATCAAGTAAGAAACGCCAACATTTTATTTAGTCCTTCAATACTTCTTGCCCATTGCAAACACACAAATACTTTCATTTGTACTCATAGGCCCTATATCGCTCGAAAAAAAATGTAGTATTGCCAGTTCACAAACTGAACAATTGAAAAACGCATAATATGCTCTTAACAAAATTACACTATCCTGTCTTCAAACAACTGACAATTTTTGCAGGGTACCAACTGTTTACATTTTCCCTGACATTTCCCTGTTTTCCCTATGCGAGGATATCCTGAAAATTGTTTCTACAGTACTTGCTTGTTAAAATTCAACATTAGTTTTACACATTCCGTTTAACGTTTCGTAAAAATTGCTCTAATTCACTTGCAGTGTTACAGATATAATCTTGACAACAAGTTTCCAAGAAATATTTTGTAAAAAAATTCAAAAAGTGTTTACAATTCAACGGCGAGGTTAGTTAGTTCTGGGTCCCCCAGGTAAAGAAACGAAACTGCTTCCCGCCCATGAAACAGGAACGGCAGCCAAGCACTCGCGTTGTTTTGCGAACACTCGCCGGTTCTAGCTGCAGTTCATTCANGGACACCGCTGCAAAGTGCGGTCCTCCACGCCGTGCAGGATAAGGCGTCGCGCTAGTGTGCGCAGGACCTCCACCACGACCAGTTGGCTGTCGTCAGTACAGATCGCGGTCTGTCGCGGGAAACCTTCCCAGCTTGGCAGGTTTCACACCGCTCTTAACGTGTCTCGGGGTTTGTTTTCTTATTGGCTCTAGCATCACTGTAAAGTTACTTTCCCAATAGCCTTAGCCAATGGAAACTCTGCTGCCGTAGTTCAGAAAGCATGCTTTTAATGAAACATACGTCGTGTAACATCCATCGTCGTCAGGTATCATAGCGTTTAAAACAATTTGACAACAAGTTTCCAAGGAATATTTTGTAAAAAAATTCAAAAAGTGTTTACAATTCAACGGCGAGGTTAGCTAGTTCTGGGTCCCCCAGGTAAAGAAACGAAACTGCTTCCCGCCCATGAAACAGGAACGGCAGCCAAGCGCTCGCGTTGTTTTGCGAACACTCGCCGGTTCTAGCTGCAGTTCATTCGTGTTCCATTCAACACACATGAAACTGCGCTCTGAATAAAGCCTTGTCCGTAAATGCATACAGTTTTACTACAGTTAACACTGACTCAGCAACCTACAGTAATACTGGTAGCGTATAAGGGCCAGTTTAAATGGGTTGTCAATTAAAAGAGTTCCTAATCGTTCCACAGACGTAATTTCACAGACGCATAGCTGCCGGTGAAAAATCCCACTCGAGAGTATACATTTTTTTTATTCCTGCGCAAAAGTCTATGTTTGAAATTTCCCTCGTTGGGCGTTTTGTATTGTTACATGGACGCCTGAGAGGCGTGTCTGAGTTCGTGAGGGATGAAGGTCTTAATAAAAATGAAAGAACTAGATTTTATTTCTAATTTATTCACACAGCTATTATTTACGGCATTAAATTATCTGTCTCCACTATTACTCTTTTTATTTAACAATAAGAACAATATTTCATGTATGTTTCAACTCTAATTAACATCCTTCTTAATTGTATCTGTTTGGTTTCCGTCAATTAACTCATACTCATTATTAACACACGCTCAGCCTGACTGTTGCCATCATTTGTTATGTCTTCCACTCACTCATCTCGTCCAACAGTCCTGCCTGCCAGCCGCACTCTTCACTGCTTGATACTCGCAGTCGCAGATTCCTCTTCCGCTGGTCACTTCTCTCGNCACTATTACTCTTTTTATTTAACAATAAGAACAATATTTCATGTATGTTTCAACTCTAATTAACATCCTTCTTAATTTTATCTGTTTGGTTTCCGTCAATTAACTCATACTCATTATTAACACACGCTCAGCCTGACTGTTGCCATCATTTGTTATGTCTTCCACTCACTCATCTCGTCCAACAGTCCTGCCTGCCAGCCGCACTCTTCACTACTTGATACTCGCAGTCGCAGATTCCTCTTCCGCTGGTCACTTCTCTCGCCGCTCGTCGTCTGTCGCTCGGAACTCAGCCACTCATTCACTCGTCAACTCCTCGGCTCGGAGGCCTGTCTCACTTATATGGTGTTCGCCCTTGCAGTCTGGAAGGTTCAAAACGCATCCCGAGTCACGCTGAGAGAACAAGGTCAGTAATCCAGAGCATTCTTCAGATAAACGCAGAAATCAATACAACCAGGGTCAGCAGCGCGAGCCGCAAAAGGATTATCGTGTCGGCTCGCTTTTTGGTAATAAGATGCGTGGCTCTTGGTTTAGCGCGCGCCTGTAGTTGACTTGCTGCCGCCACCATCACACAGCTGCTGTGCTTCACTTGCGCTAGCTCGCGCAGAATGCGGAGCAGTGAGCGCGTAGCAACATGCTTGTTCGCCGGTTAAACTCTGTTCGGTCCGGGATACATTCATGAGCTCGAGTGTTGCAGTCATGTAATGTTATGTTGTGCGCTGTACTTGTGGGAAGCGTGCTTCTCGCTGCCGGTCAACAACGTACTGCGAGCTCGCAAGTACAGGCTGTTTATGGTTAATTGAGCACTTTTGGGTTCGACCTTGGTAAAATGTCACTGCCTCAACCTGCATGCATTTTGAAGGACGCGCGGACAGGCATGCGCCCAGTGAAGCTGGCAACGACGCAGGGAAAATAGTTCCATGTCTTAATGTTAAAACTAAATGTGTTAGATTAATATTAGTGAATACTGAAATGACTTATGCATAAAGTATAAGAATGAGTAAATATGTATAATATTTACTTTCTTAGCAATTTCACAATTTCGTTGGACCGACGCACAAAAAAAAGTGATCAGTCCCATGACAGTGTTAATGTTACACATGACAGAAGAATGCGAGATGTGCACACAAATAGATCTAAAGCAGGGCTTTCAAAAGTGCTGAGTTTACCACGCACAGACTATACTTGCGTTAACTATTCATAAACGACAGGTGCACACAAATCAGAATATTAATAAAGTAGACGCATGAAATAGCGCACACTGAGTGATCGCTGTTACAAGACGCGGCCATGCGTGTCCTATCATTTGCAACATGAGTGTGGACACGGGTCTGTCTACCTGCGCTTGAAGTGCGCTGCGCAGTGTTCGAAATACACGTTCTTCCACTGAACTATTAAACGTACGAGCGATGCGCTGAGCTACGAAAACAACACACACATTATACAACGCCTGCTGATTGCTTTCAAAACGTCAAGCACGTTGGAAACACAATTTCAAAGCACTCCGACATGGCAAAAAAAGTTTTTTTTTTTCAAGGCACTGTTTCTTAAAATATATGCGGCGTCAGATACATATAGAAATACGCCTGGGCCCTGCATTGAACCTTCCTATAGATTTTCCACCAATAAAATAATAGGGTCACCGCTGAAAGTCCCAAATGTATAAACCACACGACGAGAACACTGCACGCCAGTCGAGAGCCTTGCGCTTAGTGGCGACGGCGTCACTTGTTGAGCGTGGTAGTGTCGTCCTTATCGCACCCGCGCTTCTCGGCCTCAAACGCGGGAAATAGCTCGACGTAGGCGGGAGCTTCAAGTTGTGGTGGCATGGCATATAGCTGTGGCTGCGATGCGACGAGGCAGCTTCCCTGTGACGTCACATTATCTGGACCAACACGGACATCTCGCTGCGAGCCGACACCTCGCTGTCGTGTACTATCTCCAGCAACCCTCGTTTATACATCTAGCGACATGCAAAACTGCTGCTATCGTCTGTTGGCAGTACTGACGTCACTATAGTCTGAGTTAAGGTTCACTATACCCATGTTATGAACGAAACAACATTTCTTGTGGAAGAGTTTCGCAAAAAGTCCAAAAATTAACATTTGATTAAAAAATTTAACTACGTGAATTATAAAAATCAAAGATTTTACTTAGTTACAAAGTTATTTTCTATTTTACTTATGATTACTATAATAATTATCTTGTTATTTTAACGTAGAAAATAGATAAAATGTGGTACCTTGCCGACACTAGCGCGCCCTAGTAGCGAAAATGTTTGATTGCCAATCTTTTAGCATAGATGTACCCAGTCTATAGTAGAAGTAACCTTAGGCGTGTCATTCGTTCACAATCTGCCACACTGACATGCTATTTCTCCTGTCTGAGTCGCATACGGCCAGGGTGGGAATTTCACTTCTTGCAGTGTTATACTGTATGTCTCCAATATGTGCCTGGTGTTAAATGAACTACACCAAGGGCAACACGAAGTTTCGCGCTACACCAAACACCTGAGTTTTGACAGTCAGTAGGTACAGTGGCTCACATTAATATTCCGCCACCTATGATTATCGCAGTTTCATGGCCTTATGTTACATTAGTAATGAAGATAAACATAAATCATATTGCACAATCATTCTTGTGTGCTTTAAATGAAATATAGCGGTAGCCAATAACGGAAATGAGCAATGCAACTTAACAAACAATATGCTTTTGTCATCCCATGCTGCATAAGTACGCCACTTTAATATTCGGCCGTCATCATTCAAACACAAACACAATCCTCTTTGAAAACTATACACACGGTTTTTTAGTACCTGGTAGCATGGCCATTCTGTTTAATTACTTCTCGCAGGCGTTGTGTATTCCTGGTACATTCGGAGCCAATCTTACTCCATCATTCCTTGAAACTTTTCTCTAATTCTTTTGTGGACCAAATTGTTGTAGTACGCAGTCTTCTTTTGAGTTCATCCCACAGATTTCCTCTGGGATTCAAGTTGGGTGATTGAGGAGGTGTGTTAATGACTTTGGGACAGTTACACAAAAGTCAGCTCTTGACAATGTAAGACTTTTGTTTTGGGTCATTATCTTGGTATAACTTAAACGTGTTCCTAATGCCCAGATTATCATCCCTCTTGTGTAGGTTTGCTGTCAGGGTGTTGAGGTGGTCTTCCTTTTTCATTGTTCCATCTACACGTACAGACTCTCCAGCACCTGCTGTAGATATACAGCCCCAGATCACAATACTACCTCCACTGTGTTTCACAGTAGGTTGTATGTTCCCAGGTTTAGCTCCTTATTTGGCGTGCGCCATACTGCGATCTGAACCAAACACATTCAACTTCGTCTCATCAGCAAAAATAACATCATTCCACCAATTTTCATCTTTGTCAGCGTGGTCTTTTGCGTACGTAAGTCGTTACTTCTATTTGCCTCATTAAAGAAAGGCTTCTTTCTAGATACCCTGCTTATATATCCTGCTCTTCTGATAACTCGTAGTATGGTTTCTGGATGGACGTTCTTTCCGCATTCATTGAGTACCTCCGTTGTAAGTTTGCAAGCACTAATTTTCGAACATTTCTTTATTTTCCTGATTACTAGACGTTCTTCTCTCTCGCTTAGTTTCTTTGGCTGTCCTTTTTGAGGTACCGAACCTATTCTGTCTTCTTTCTGAAACCTTCTTATGATGTCTCCAACAGTGCACCTCGGCAGATTCAAGTGCTCCGCAATTTCTCCTTGAGATTTCTTCTTTGCGTGATGAAAAATGACCACTTGCCGCTGTCAAAACGTTGTATTCCTGCCCTACGGACCATTTGCCTGACTGACGCAGCCAACAGAGCTACCCAATACAACCTCTCAGCGCAGAGAGCGTGCAGGGAATGACACGAGGTACGAATGCAATGTGCATCATGCCTGTGCCACGTGTCCACCACAACTGGCCGAATATTAAAGTGACGTACTTATGCAGCACGCGAGGACAAAATATTGTGTTTCATTAACTTACACTGCTCATTTCAGTTATTGGCTACTATTGCATTTCATTTAAAGCACACAAGAATGATTGTGCACTATGTTTTATGTTTATCTTCATTTCTAATGTAACATAAGGCCATACAACTGCGATAATCATCGGTGGTCGGATATTAATGTGAGCCACTGTATATCTTAGTCGTTATAACTTGTGCGTGGGATCGATCCGTCTAATCAATCACCATGCATCATTACTGTGCCAGGAAAGCATTTTATCAGGTGGAATTCCCTGGCATCCCTTCATTGATACGCACGCAGCACACGACACTCCCAGCCTATTATGACTTTTTATTAATGAGCTGGTATTCGTGTTCAACACCTCGGACACGCTGACACTGAAGTGCTGACAGGGCAGTGTTACAAACGCACATACATGCAGGCTGTTCGGAAATTACACGCCCATACTGCGATAGGTGATTCCTTATGGAAAATAGAGTCGAAAATATACCGGACACCATATACCTAAACAGAATATTGAAGTAGACATGAGCCTATGAAATTTGGGCTTTGAAAACGTTTTGTTCGGAATGCCTTGTAAAACGCCTACAAAGTCCGCAGCAGAGAGGTGACTTATGCTTCTCATGTTGCAGAGACATGCGTAATGCTGGCCGTCCTCGGTCTGTGCGCATTGTGCGGCTTGAGGAAGTGATACGTCAGCACATCGACGACGTGCCCTCTACCATGAGTACACGCTCCATTGCGCGCCAAATGGGCGTGTCCCATTCAACCGTGTGGGACGTATTGTGGGTACATCGCCGCCATTCCTACCCCTGGCAGAAAGTACTATGTTTTATAAATCCAATATTCATAGGCTCATGTCTCCTTCAATATTCTGTTTAGATATACGGTGTCCTGCATATTTTCGACTTTATTTTAAATAAGGAATCACCTCCCGCAGTTTGGGCATTTCATTTCCGAACAGCCTGTATAACTGGAGTATAAGCCATCGCAAATTAATAATGCGAATTCCACACGTCCCCAGATATTAATGCCACTTGTGAACGTTCTATTCTTTCAACGTGTATTCTTATAAGGCACTGTTCGTACTCATCTCGTACACGAGTATATGGCAGCCTTGACGTGCTGATTGTACGAAATAGTGATATTTAATTTCGTTTCCTGTGCAGACAGCTTTAGGCCAAAAAAAAAACTTCCACGGTGAAAGAAAAGTACGAAATAATATTCTGACTGGAGAGAAGGCCTGGAGTTTTTAGTTTTCTTTATTGATTATAATAATACCTCCAGATCACATTTGCTTCATAAGTCAATACTTCACAAAAATAAAGTTTATTCGTAGTCGCCCTATTACATCAGCTTATGTTAATTTTCATGACTCTACGGTTAGTTATTCAGAAATATATAACCCATTCCTACATTATATGATGACGTTTTAATTATTGTGTGCCACTTTTCCCATGCCTTTATACTGCCAAATGTATGGTATACGGTTTTGACTTGTAGTTATAGCCTATTCATGGTAAATTGAGCACTTTTGAAC
>NQII01001118.1:94852-111414 GCA_002778355.1 Clitarchus hookeri | reverse complement strand
TTTTGTAAGCTCTCTCATTTTGAATAATAGTCAATAAATATATTTTATTTTACCCTTAGACGTAAACTTCCGAGTGCGGTGGAATAAACACACTATGTATATAACTTATATAGCAATATTTATTTTAAAAGGTGGTTAAAAGGGGAAAAAATTGCTGAAATGAAAAATTAACTAGGGTCTCAAAAGTGCTCACTTTGCCGTGAACTGCCAGTAACATTATTTAACTGAGTAACTGTGTGCATCTAGTGTACTATATATAAATGTTATGCCTAAGCTCCATTAAAAAGAACATAAACAGGGAAACGTTGGTAGTAGTGGCGTGAGAATTGCGGAACACGAGTACAAGGAGTGGAGTGGAGGAGGAGGTGGCAACACTGCGCAGTGCGTGGACAGCCCTGGCGCGGTCAGAGGCCCGCGGCAGTAACANTGAGTGGAGGAGGAGGTGGCAACACTGCGCAGTGCGTGGACAGCCCTGGCGCGGTCAGAGGCCCGCGGCAGTAACAAGTCGTTTCCTCCGCCTCAATGGCCAGGCAGGCAGCTGCGGTCCATCTCTCCCGCTACCAGCCTGCACTGCAGCCTCCTGGCCCAGCTCTGCCACACACAGCTCTCCTTCCTGNGCGGTCCATCTCTCCCGCTACCAGCCTGCACTGCAGCCTCCTGGCCCAGCTCTGCCACACACAGCTCTCCTTCCTGGCGACTCCGTGTCGATACTTCACTTACAACTCGTGTCGGTAGAAAAATATCGATACCACGAGAGTATCGGTATCGTGTCAATTAACAACTAATAGTTTACTCTACGTTGAATTACAAGTTTTTAAGTTAACATTTGTGGATAGTGAAGTGGTTTATTTTGNACAACTAATAGTTTACTCTACGTTGAATTACAAGTTTTTAAGTTAACATTTGTGGATAGTGAAGTGGTTTATTTTGCTTTCTGTTTTTTTAATAATGGGCAAATTTGTAAAATATTAAGTACTTTTCTTTTAATTTCGCAGTTTCAGCACTTGACCGACTCTCATCATGGCAGTGTTCATTTTACATGCTGGAGGAAGAATACATACTGTGCATACTAGTATTTCTTAAGGAAGGCTTCCAAAGTGCTCAGTTTACCATGAACAACCTACAACAAGATCCCGTAGGCATGCAACGTGTTTCCGAACAACACCTACTAACCCCGGCAGGTTATTCCTGACGATAACACCTGCACCACATTTTCTCTAAAGTGGTTATTAAAGGTGCTACGCGCCCCTACAATCCAAGGTTTCGAATACGAGTTAAAAAATATCAGGAGCTACTAACGATTAAGCAACAAAACGGTGTATAGTGTTTTGTAGAAGGAGATCTCATTCCCCCGTCATCATGAAAATAGGGGTTGCCACCCTGTTGTTGCACGGAGAGTGTGAAGAATAAGCCGTAAGCGAGTTGTTGAGCTGACTTAAGGATCAGCACATCGTGAAGCCACATGCCAAGTGGTGTTGAGACGCTGTAAGTGTTGCGTGTTGCCAACCTCGCAGGCCACTCTCCTGTTGTGCTTGCATACTGTCCGAAAGGACGTCACGAAAACGGTTCAGCTGAGAGTACTCCGACAAGACGGCCATCTTGGTTGGTGAAGATGTGCTGATTCTAGACATCACACCACAACAACCCGCTTACGGCTTACTCTTCACAATTTTCGTNTGGTTGGTGAAGATGTGCTGATTCTAGACATCACACCACAACAACCCGCTTACGGCTTACTCTTCACAATTTTCGTTAAACAACAGGGTAGCAACCCCTATTTTCATGATGACGGGGGGATGATATTACCAATCGCATTTTCACAGGTGTTTGATCTCCGTTCTACAAAACACTATTCGCCGATTTGTTGCTTAATCGTGAGTAGTTCCTGATATTTTTATCTCGCATCCAAAAACATGGATTTTAGGGGCGCGTAGCTCCTTTAATAATCACTTTAGGGGAAAAATAGTACAGACATTTTAGTCTTACTTTTTCGTCAGGAATAACCTGCCGGGGTTAGTCGGTGTTGTTCGGAAGCTGTCGACTGTGTACGAGCAGGACGGAAAACATTCGCCGCACAGCCTGAGACACAAAGTTTGAGAATTTCACATTTTAACTTTAACGTGCGTTCTTACGCACACAAGTTATGAACCATACTGCAACATAGTTAACAATGAAGCACACAAATTTACAAAAAAATTACATAAATATTTTAAGTAAATTTTGCACACAGACTCGTGTAATGGAATTCAACAAAAAGTATTAACTCGCCCTTTTGCCTATCTTTATTTAGTTTACAACGAGTATAAGTGGGCGTTAACAATATGCTAAGATAATTAATGTAGTGCATCTCCATAAAATTAGTAATGAATAATAAGGTGTACAGTAAAATACATATGATTTTCAGATAAACAACATTACCAAATTACCTGTAAACTAAAATCTGTAAATATTAATAATCATGACAAACGGCATTAGATAAATTAATATTATATAATACAAAAGTTGAAAGCAATATTTACAAAGCAGTGCTGTTGACTGAATATATCTTACAATTATACTAACAGATGGTTTGGCCAGTGACGTCAGCCCACCGGTGCATGCTGGGAGAATCTGCTGATTTTGCACAAACTAGCTCATTCCCCCATAAGATTCGTCTATCGGAATGTACCAGGTATAATTTATAAACAAAAATGAAAGAGTATTAAGCTGTTACACAAGCAACAGCAGCGTAAATAACGTATTTTATGAACCCATCATTGGTCGCGTTTCAGCATTTCTCTCACACTATTTTTAAAGAAGGGATGGAGTGACATTGTACTCTCGTTTGAGTTCACAAATTTCATAAGATAACAGGAAAGCTGGTTGCCAGGAATGATGTATCATTCACATTGGGACAGTGTTTCGTTTACTGATGTGAAAAATGTGTGAGCATTTCTTTTTAATTAGGTGTCCGCTCGCGTTCATTGAAACTGTATCAGGCAGATGTGAATATTATTATTGTCGCTGATAGTGATACAGTTACAAATGAAACTTGCAAATAAATTTATAGGTACATATTGTTTATGTACATATTGCACTTTACGCTGTAAAAAAAACGTAATACTTTTAATTGCCATGGACAGCTTTTACGAGTATGATAGAACTGTAAGTATTAAATAAAACCTACAGCTGTAGTTTCAAAACCTTTTACCTACAAGCACTTACATAAATATACTGATATGTATTCTACCTAGTCCGTAATATGTAAAATACACCAGCAGGCAACATGAAAAAAAAAAGGATTATAAATAGCATTGAGATAAATGCGACGAAACCTAAGTTCATGGTAACAGTGCAGAAACGAAGCACTGGTCTCAAATTCCATGCGCCGGCAAACTAATCCATCAAGCGGTTAAAAATACTGTCGAAAAAAAATCTACCTCTTTACGGCGCCCATTAATGCTGAAACCTGCAGTAGCCTTTAGTTACAGGAAACTGTATATCAGACGAGAGAAAAGCAACCACGAAGTGAGGAAGGGATGACACATGGGAAGTATTTCCAGGAAACAAAATCCCCTCAATCAGATGTGAGATCTCCAGGCGCTAAAACATTGGTGTGTTTAATATCCGTCACGTTGGACGCCACAGTCATCCCGCCATGATGTCAAATACTCACTGGCCAATCTCGACAGCTTACCAGAGATTCGCCCCTCTCATGGTGCCAGTTTTCCTACAGAACTTTAAGGCAACAACAACCGTCGTCTAATGCCTGAAGTCAAAACACTTTACACAAGGCCTATTTCTTCTGAAAAAAAATCGCAGACACATGATATTTGGTAAAGACTTTTATTTTGATGTAATAAATAATACAACAAAATATTTTAAAGAACGCATTTTCTTATATATTTCTTTTAGTGTTCTTACATAGACATCTGAAGGGCGTATCTGAGTTCGTGAGGGATGGAGGTTAATAAAAATAAAAGAACTAAATTTGATTTCTAAATTATTCACACAGCTATTATTTACGCCATTAATTTATCCGTCTCCGCTATTACTCTTTTTATTTAACAGTGAGCGCAATATTTAATGTCCATTTGAACTATAATTACCNATTATCCGTCTCCGCTATTACTCTTTTTATTTAACAGTGAGCGCAATATTTAATGTCCATTTGAACTATAATTACCGTCCTTCTTAATTGTCTCTGTTTGGTTACAGTCAACTCATACACATTATTAATACGTGTTCGGTCTATCAGTTGCCATTTGTACTGTCATTCAATCGCTCATCTGGTCCAATAGTCCAGTCTGCCAGCCGCACTCTTCACTGCTTGATACTCGCAGTCGCAGATTACACTTCCGCTGGTCACTTCTCTCGCCGCTCGTCGTCTATCGCTCGGAACTCAGCCAATCATTCAATCATCACCTCAAATAAACTCAACTGCCCACTCGGAGGCCTGCCACACTTATATCGTTCGCCCTTGCCGTCTGGAAGGTTCAACGCACCCCTAGTCGCGCTGAGATAACGAGGTCAGTAATCCAGAGCATTCTTCAGATAAACGCAGAAATCAATACAACCAGGGTCATCAGCGCGCGCCGCAATAATAATTATCGTGTCGGCTCGCTTTTTGTACCAGATACGCGACCACCGGCCAATCGCTCGCGTGTTCATCCAAAACTGTTGAAATGTAGCACTGGAGCGCTATAATCCAGCTGGCGGCAGTTTTTCTTTACGCGGAAAACTATCACATGGCGCGGCTTTTAAATTCACGCAGTGTAGCGTGTACGAAAAACGCGTTTGCTACGCACGAATAAATCAGGGCGGAACAGATTGCCGTGTTGAATTTTATAGCTGNGCGTGTACGAAAAACGCGTTTGCTACGCACGAATAAATCAGGGCGGAACAGATTGCCGTGTTGAATTTTATAGCTGACAATTTGGCTACAGCCTAGTCTTCAATAGAAGCCTTCGACTGAAGACTCAAAATTCGTTACTGCAGCTCGGCATGACGGAAATATCGGCCTGATCTCTTGTTAATCCAAGAATATTATCCTTGGACATAGCAGGGAGAGAATATTGCAAAATGAAGATTGTCTCAATCATTTTTATGCAATGATATTTGTTCCTGAAGCCTGCATACTTGGTGACAATGTTGAACTTAATATCTTCACATATTCAAATAAACTGAAATTAGCACTATTTCAGGAAATATTTGTGGGAATGCTAATTCTGAGTTAGCTGGTTATACAGTCGTATTTGTTAGCTTGCGTCTTTCCACGCCTGATCGTCGAGCTAATTTTTTAAGCTTAATGTTTCCCATTTTAATGCACTTTTTAAAATTAGTACTAGCAACAATTAACAAATCTTAAATTTTTACTTTTTTTTCTATAATGAGTTTGTGATTTAAAAGTTCATCGTTTTGCACAAACTCAATACAGCTCCTATTATAATATGCAACGTAAATATGTTTTTTTTATATTATTTATTTGTTTTAAAAACCTTAATTAATTAAAAACCGTATTGAACTTTTTTGAATAGTGAGTTTTCCTTATTACACGTGTGGTTCTGCATTGGCATAGTACGTGTGGGGAGGAGAAAGGTTGNGCGTGTACGAAAAACGCGTTTGCTACGCACGAATAAATCAGGGCGGAACAGATTGCCGTGTTGAATTTTATAGCTGGCAATTTGGCTACAGCCTAGTCTTCAATAGAAGCCTTCGACTGAAGACTCAAAATTCGTTACTGCAGCTCGGCATGACGGAAATATCGACCTGATCTCTTGTTAATCCAAGAATATTATCCTTGGACATAGCAGGGAGAGAATATTGCAAAATGAAGATTGTCTCAATAATTTTTATGCAATGAAATTTGTTCCTGAAGCCTGCATACTTGGTGACAATGTTGAACTTAATATCTTCACATATTCAAATAAACTGAAATTAGCACTATTTCAGGAAATATTTGTGGGAATGCTAATTCTGAGTTAGCTGGTTATACAGTCGTATTTGTTAGCTTGCGTCTTTCCACGCCTGATCGTCGAGCTAATTTTTTAAGCTTAATGTTTCCCATTTTAATGCACTTTTTAAAATTAGTACTAAAAGCAATTAACAAATCTTAAATTTTTACTTTTTTTTTTTCTATAATGAGTTTGTGATTTAAAAGTTCATCATTTTGCACAAACTCAATACAGCTCCTATTATAATATGCAACGTAAATATAATGTTTTTTTTAATATAATTTATTTGTTTTAAAAACCTTAATTAATTAAAAGCCGTATTGAACTCTTTTGAATAGTGAGTTTTCCTTATTACACGTGTGGTTCTGCATTGGCATAGTACGTGTGGGGAGGAGAAAGGTTGCGTTGTTAGTGACGGTAGTAGGTATGTGAAGAGGCATGGCCGTGTGCTTACCGAGTGTGTGACCGACCTGAACACAGCTTCTCAGCCACTCACAGCTTCCTGGCGCAGGCAGGTCTTGACAAATCAGAGCACGCGCGTATTCACAAGCCTCTCTAATCCCGCCCTCGAGCACAGCCATTCCTTCACACCACCTCCTCCTCTCAGGCGGTGATGAGGAAAGCCGCGTCGACACGCCACAGCACGTTAATGAGGAGAGCCACTGTCATTCCGGGTCATTTACTAACAAGTTACACGTCACNACGTCGACACGCCACAGCACGTTAATGAGGAGAGCCACTGTCATTCCGGGTCATTTACTAACAAGTTACACGTCACATAGGTATGTGTTGCACGTATGTTGCTCGACATACACACGCCTACCTTGTAATCGACGTCGCGATCCGCAAACGGGACATTCAAAACCAGCCAGACAAAGAAATGTAAAAAAAACTCGATGAGCTCTTTCGGGTTAGAAAACATACAAAGTGTGTCGAATGCAACTGCAGAAGAATTATAAGTAAAACAGNAACATACAAAGTGTGTCGAATGCAACTGCAGAAGAATTATAAGTAAAACAGAAGAAACACAGAACTGCGTTTCTCCAGGGATCGAATAAGAACTTTCTTATCGATCCCAGAAAACCAGGTAGCTATAAATGCAGCTAACACAGTAATTGTTCCCACCGACCAAACAAGTTGAGAAGGGCCCCTTTTCTAACTTAAACATTTCAGATAAAAAAAAAATTTTAATACTGACATTTTTACGAATGGATATTCTAAAACTAAAATGGAGGAAGGGTGCGAGAATTGTCCACACTGTTATACATAACTGGAGTCGTACGAATCTTGAGTAAGTGATTATATCAAAAAATGCTTTTAAACAGTTGTTATAGAATAGACATTCTCTCCGTATCGAAAATTAAATCACTATTTGGGTAAAACTGCATTAACATACACAAAGCTAGTCCTTGATTGTTACATCATTAATGACGTAATCAAATCAACTGCTGGAAAGAAAGATTCTGTTTCAGTTGGGAGGGACGGAAAAACTCAACTTACTAACGACGTTCAGAATAATAAAAAAAATGTGTAAAGCGAAGTACCAAACACGTTCCGGTACTTCAAAGTGTTTAAAGCCAAGGCCAAAAATACAATGTATCTCTACGCCCTCATGTCATTTAATACAAGGACGAGAACGTAACTAAACATGTCACTGTTTTCATATCAGAATGTTTGAATCACATGTGTTAAAAGTCCTTCAAATACAGCTGATAAACACTACCAAGCAAAATAATAATAATAATAATAATTGATGCAGTGGCATTTTCACATCATATGGGATGTGTGTTTGTTATGTGGGAACTTTCTAAAGGCTTGATGAGGACACTTGACACGAGACTTTTACAGTGAATACAGACGTTATAGTCTATCCGCGGCAGCTTCGCACTTTACTAATCAAACCTTTGAAGTACACAACAGCCGTATACAGTCTCGGGAAGCTGAATTCCTCGCAAATAAGATATGCAGCGGCAGGGTAGTTGTAATACGCCCATGGATTAAACTGCAGAGGCCACAAGTGCGACTGCATCAAGTACGCCATCGCCGCAAGTATCTGAACTGGTGCTGCATGTAGGCCTACCTATGGCACTTTCACATCTGCTTGGTGGAAAGTCTGAGGGGAAGATGAACTGCAGGGTCCTTGAGTAGTTTTGTGCGTATCTGGCGCGTGCGTTTTGAGAAGAAGAGCATTGGAAAAGCAGTCCTTAGCTATGGTGGGGTTCTATGAAACGTTGGTTCTAACGTGCGTGATGTGAAGTCTTGGAAGCACTTAACAGCCTTCGCCTCATGTATTTTCTTTTCGTAGATGAGAACATTGGACGCACTTCAATAGTTTCGTAGATACGCCTGAATTTCAAACACACTATTCGCGGTTTCCTCACACTCTCTGAATCAAACCTTTGAAAAAAATACCCCATGTATGGCGTGTTTTGTTACTTCTTAAATACCTATGTCTTGTGTCACAAGCGTTTTATAGTTGTGTGTAAACATGAGAGTACCTAATTTTTGGTTAAAAAAATTTAACACTGACTTATATTTTGTCTACAAATTACAGTATTTAATTTATAACTAATATGAATAAAGACAGAGAGAAAATGGGTGTGTTGGTAATGCCCAGTAATAAATAGATCACATGCAAAACCGTGTTAGACTGAGCGCGCACGAATGCGGTGCGTTGGCCCTCTGGTGTAATTTTCTAAGCTTTGTTTGAATGAAGCGGAGGAATATCTTGGAAGTATAACACCAGCANGTAAAAAAAAATTTAACACTGACTTATATTTTGTCTACAAATTACAGTATTTAATTTATAACTAATATGAATAAAGGCAGAGAGAAAATGGGTGTGTTGGTAATGCCCAGTAATAAATAGATCACATGCAAAACCGTGTTAGACTGAGCGCGCACGAATGCGGTGGGTTGGCCCTCTGGTGTAATTTTCTAAGCTTTGTTTGAATGAAGCGGAGGAATATCTTGGAAGTATAACACCAGCANCGTTGGCCCTCTGGTGTAATTTTCTAAGCTTTGTTTGAATGAAGCGGAGGAATATCTTGGAAGTATAACACCAGCAGGGCTTCAGAAAAGTTGTAATTGACAACACGTCAGGTCAGTGTTGCGACATGAAGGCAGGCAGGCCGGCAGGCAGAGTGTGCTGGGGAAGGAAGACAGAGACGGCGATGGTCGCACCGCAGACAGCAGAGCGATGACGCAGAGGACGACGGCCAGTGGGAACGTGGAGGCGGGCGCAAAACGCGCAAACAATCGGTAATCGGCGCTAAATCACCGCGGATCGTGATGGCCGGGCCGGCCTCGGGCATTGGCAAGAGCCGAGGCGGGGGGAAAGTGCACTCGCGCCGCCACTGCACGCCCTGCTCTACTGGCGGCGCGAGCACTCCTGCCCCCACCAGCTCCTGCACACACACAGTATAGGCTATCCACGGTAAAGTGAGCACGTTTGAAAGTCCTCTCATTTGGAATAATAGTCAATACATATATTTTATTTTAACCTTAGACGTTTACTTACATGGCAATATTTGCATTGAAATGTCGTTAACGGATAGAAATGGATGAAAGGAAAAAATAACTACGGTCATAAAAGTGCTCAGTTTACCGTGAACAGCCAATAAGAATGTGTCTGAAAGGTTGCACGGCGCTGATTGGCGAACGGCGTGTGAGGCTAGAGTCCGCGGTACAAGCGACTCTCACCTCTGTATGTTATGACTATAGTACTTCATTAGTTCTTGTTTTGTCGGCGCTTGACAGCCGGTTAGTGAAATTAAGTGGGGATGGAGCAGCGACGGAATGCATGGGCGGGGGGACGGGAGTACCTTGAGAAAACCCGGGGGCCAACGGAAACGTCCGTGGCGGACATGCATAGTGATCCCGACGGGAATGGAGCCCGGTTCGCCTTGGTGAAAGGCGAGTGGTCTGACCAGTGCACCACCGCGGCCTCCAGTTGCGTCGGAAGAAAAGCAGTCCGGTGTCGGGTCACGGAGATGTGCAGCTAGCACGCGCACTCTGGTGGGCTGATTACGAACATCGCATATCGCTGGATTCGTGTTCGTTGAGAAGCGATCTTGAAGGTGTGCGGCGCATTTTGAAGCGAACTGAGTATGAACATTTCTTGTTTCGTTACTGTACCGCAAATGTCTATGAGCTTGATGACGTCGCAGAGGTGTGAATCGCAAGATGCGAGTACGAACCTACTGTGCGTTGTGCGACTAACGTCACAACGGTCGTGGGCTATTCACCGCGAGTACGACTGTCCGTGGAGAGCTGGGAGTGAAGACTGCGCGTGATTTCCTTGAAGGCAATTGACGAGGAAATAATCATAATACACTCTAATATGATGTAAAACACCTTGAATTAATCACAAGATATACATTTATATAGTTGCAGCAAGCTTTGTATGTTATTGTTGAGCGGCAGCACGAAGTTTACTTTTACCGCCAACAGATGTCGCACGCGGTGAGCTTCGTTTGTAAACCACAAAAATATAAGTAGTTGATGACATTGTTGTACACGTTATTTACTGTACATAACGGTTTTCAGTGAATCCGTTTGTTCTCTGACGTGACGATGTGCAGCAGAAAACGTTTTATTAAAAAACCGTCAAACGTGTCTGAGTGAGGTCTGCTTACGAATAGCATTTATGAAACGTTACGCGTCTGTATGCGTTTTTCAGTTCCATCATTTCTCTCTAAAGCATGTTTTTTGGGATAGTGAAAATGACTCAAACGGGTGTTTTCACGGTCATTTTTTGATATGAACATTCCTGTCCAAAACATTACAAAAGGAATAGGGGCGTGCATCAAACATTTATTTTTATTATTACGTCAAAAATGGCATGGTACCCGTTGAAAGTCTCACAGAGGCGCGTTATCGACGGCAAGACTGCGCGCCAGTTCAGTGCTTTACACGTAGAGGCGATGAGAGAGTTGATCCGCATGTCTCTGTCGCCCCTAGCACTCCCACGCTTTTAGGCCTCAGACGTGCAAAATTCCTTCAACCAAACAAGTACCGCAGTGCAACTCGTAATCACTACGTTCGCTTTGTGTTTAGTTACGTCTCGGAAGCACAGCGACTGCTGTCGGATAGTGCGTGGGCAGACGCAGGGGAAGGAAGTCGCGCGCCAGCAGTAGACTACGGCGGCGGCGGCAGGGCGAAAGTCAGGCTGAGCGCGGCGACTGCTCGGCTCAGCGATCGCTGTTCCACTTCGCGGCGACGGCACCACGCCCTCCGGTGTGAACCTCCCCGGGGCACGTGACCCCCCAACACCCCTCCCTAACTACGTGCTTTGCTTATGTCCTCCTTCCCTCGCCCTTGTACGTATTACACTTGTATTACCACTCCGCCACCGTCACAGTACAACTAGGCCGATACAGCCTCTTACACCACACCAAGATGGCTACTCGCCGAGGTTTACACCGCTGTCGCCGCCTAACCCATTCACTAAATATGAGTGATTATTTATAAAATTATCGTTTCACGAAATAATATATCGAAAGAAAAATATCGATTCTCGGTATATTGGAATCCGATAATGTATGTATTTGAAGGACTTGACAAATGTAAAATGGCTTGGAATACTACATACTGAGGACACGAGGCATTGCAGGATGTGGCGCCTGTCCATGTTGCATGTTGTCAAAGTAAACATAGCAATTTTTAATTCAATGTTTGTATTCAAAACAGAGTTAATTAAAGGAGCATTTTAAAAATACTGAAGATTTATTTCGATAGATAGTTGGTATAACACCGTAATTTGCAACATCTGTGCAGTAGCGGCCTGAGCTTTGTCCCCGGGACACGCGCGGTCTGGCAACACCGCGGATATCACAACAAGCCGCGCCATTGAGCCGTGATGTGGAGATCAGGTAGTGTCGACGATAACGGGGATAAGATAACAGTTGCCTCTCTAGCTATCGCCCCGTACAGCTGTGACGGCGCCCGATCTCGCGGCCACCTCGACCCAGCAAGCTCCGAGCCCAACACCGTCGCTAATCGCGTCCTGACTCGTCAACACCACGAGGGACAGGAACATGTTTGCAAATAGATCCGAGGGTGAACCAGAACCCAAGCAGGTGTACACGTGGGTCACGGAGCGAACAAGAACAGAGGGTACATAGCCGCTTGTTCTGCTGACTCCAGTCGCACTCGCCGCGGAAATGACGTCACTGGCCAGCAACATGGCGGAACGCCGTGCGCCAATCAGCGCCTGGAGACTTACTCGCCAGTCAATAGCGTACATACCGCAGCGCGCGCTGGCCAACCAGGCTCAGGGTCTGTTCACACGACCAATCGGTGAACGGGTACGCGCAATTCAAAGGAATGGCCACGCCATTTCTTCTCTGTACATTAGTTTGCTCTGTGGCTCGGTCACGTTTGTCGTTGGAGCACAGTTCATTAGCTTGCACTCCGAGGACGTTTGAGCCAATGACAAATATTGAAGGGAAAAACACGGAATGCCGATGTATCATCGTCTATTCGCGGTATCTTCGCACTTACTAACGCCTTGCTGTCTACAGATGTTTACCGGCATTCGAGAAGTACGTCACCTATACGGAATGTTCTGGAACTCGGGGCCCAAACTACAGACGTAGTTTCTCTAGAGCAATCGTAACACAGCAGCTTTATACACTTATATCAATAAACGTTATTTTATATCAAACAATCGTGTTCAAAGTTGCGGCGTACAGGACAAGGAGGTGCGGTGCGATCATGCGCGTAGGGTGAGTTTGCCGTAAACAGACTGTGTGTGTGTGTGTGTGTGACTTATTCTCCATAAACACATGAAAGTGCTGTTTTCTATCGATCTGCTATATCCGGTTTGAAAAAAGGACAGGAATATCATGTCTTCCGAGAAAATGATAGCTTTTGTAAAGATATTAATGCATCTAGAAAATACTAGTAAAATTACTGAATAATTATATACGACTACGCGGGAGGGGGGGGGGCAGTTTTCAGTCGTAATGTGTACGAAAGGCAGGAGATGTACAAGACTCAAAGTCTGAGTAGAACCTGTTTCAAGTGGCGCGGTCACAATGAACAATGATCATCAAGCGGCGGAGATGTGAGAAACTGTTAGTTACCGCGAAGAAAGTACAGACAGGTATTGAACCAGCTGTGTGGAGAACCTTTTGGCCTTGCCGCGCCAAACAATGATCAACGTCTATTTATACAGTTGATTTTACAACTGGTCAAGCTGATTCGTTAAGGCTACTCACACCCAACCGCTAACTTTGCTTCACTTAATAAATATAAGAGTGATAAAATATTTTAAATTACACGTTTATTTTTATATTTATTTTATTTATTTAACCGCAGAGAAAAGTTGATGATAAATAACGAACAATAACTAACAAATTTGTCTTCGCTTTAATATAATAACATATAAATAAAAACAGCACAATATAATGTCGGTAAAGTGATGCATGAAATTTTTAGAAATTCCAAAGGAGATAAGGGCCGCGGTGGCTGTGCGGTTAGCCTGCCTGCCCGCGAACTGGGTTCAGTCCACGGCCCGGGTACTCCCTGGTTCTCGCATGCGGGAACCGTGCCGGGCGGTGCCGTTGGTCAGCGGGTTTTCTCGGGATCTTCCGTTTCCCCCGCCCTTTCATTCCGGCAATTAAAAGCCACCCAAATCTCTACACTTACTCACTATAAAGAAAATAATTATATCGAACTTAGCGTAATTAAAAACAGAATGAACTCACTACAAGCCAGGCAGTCAATTGTAATTATTTATTTCACAAAATGGCCCGTTTTCAGATCTTGCTGTGTTCTAAACATGAATTCAGAGAAAAAACTTAAGGATGGGATTTCGCCTACTCGAGTGTATATTACAATTAACAGAACCAGTTGTTTGGCGTTTCAAAATTCTATTCAACCAACAAATATTGTTAGCGTTTTCCCGCGAGCGAACACACTGACATCACAGGCTGCGCCGAAGTCCCGCCTAGATGGCGCAATAAGCGCTCTGCAGAACACGCCAGTCAAATACAGCTGGATATTTTGTAGCGGCGTATAAACATGAGAAGCATTTAAGAAACGTTTCGAGCCCCAAACAAAAGTTTCCCCAGGTTTTATTTTTCTAGACATCGAAAAGAATGAAACATTGTTTTCAGAATCAGTTTTGGCTGCTAAATTTTTTTAACACAGAAAATTGAGAGCTGTCTTCAGATACGCATCATACTCTTATTCTTATTAGCGTGTCATAAAAATATAGATTCGCCGCTTGAATTCACGTTGAGGCAAAGTCGCCGACGGAAAGACTGGACGCTAGTTGAGCTTAGAGGCGACGAGGCACGTGGTTTGCGAGTAAGTGTCGGCCTTACAGCTCTCGATGCCTCGGAACGCGCGGAATAGCCACAGACGTGCGGAACCCCTGACTTTCTCCCAGCACGAGGGAACGGAACAAACACTGTCCGCTTTTCCGCCATCTTAGTTGTAGTGATACTGTAGACTGCACGGCGCGGCGTGTAAATAAACTCCACTCTGGTTGCTTCACTACGAGTGGCCAGGTTAGAGAGACGTCTGTGATGGCAGCCAATGAGCAAGTGACCTGCTCGAGTGTGTTATTATTTGGTGTTGCCTATTTTAAGTAAAATTACGTTTTCATGTGTTCGGCGGGGGAGTGAAGCTCCCCTCGGCGGGGGAGTGAAGCTCCCCTCCAGCCTCCCGGCTGGAGTGAATGTTGTGTCGTGATGTATGTCTAGCATGTTGAAATGTTCGCCGAACCCTCATACGCCACCGGATGGCATTTAGTGTTGTGAGACCGGAAGCCGAAACTCCCATAACTCACTAGGTGTTTGTGAAGCAAAAGCACCCTGGCACTTTCTCAGATCATTGGGTCGGCGGCAGGGGCTGTGTACTGTGGGGTTTTGGGCACCGGGCCCTTATTTAGGCGAGTTATTTGCTCGAGTGTGTGCTAGCATAGTGTAGATAAATACACACACGCGGAATGGCGCCGTGGTTCTTCTGATCCGGGCGTACTCGATCCCTGATTGGCTGCTCGCGGCTATGGGAACGGGCCCTGCGTCTGATTGGCTACTGGGTGCCGTGGAAAGTTTCGTTCGCTATTGGCTGGGTTGCCGGATGGCGTTCCAACCACACACTAAAGATGAGGTAGAGCGAGCTCGCTGGCTGCGCACAACCAATCTCTGTGTCCCAACATTGAATTGCTTTTCTGCCAATACGTCTAGCAAAAACGGCGTGGATTGGATTTGAGGTTAGAACACAGTTTAGTAAACAAGTGCTTCGAGATGTTTTTTGTACTTCCTATAACCAATTTGTAATGGAGTTTGATTAAATTCAAATTTACGAAAATATTTTATTAACATAACATTGCTTTTTTTCATTTAAAAACTAAAAAATAAACAAGCACGGTAATTATTGTTGACCATGTTCCTGTGGGGTAGGTCAGTGTCGGGCACATGCTCAGAAGACGAATAAGCGGTCCACCTCATCTTTAGACTGTGGTTCCAACACGTTGTTGATTAGCGACGCCATTTNTCATCTTTAGACTGTGGTTCCAACACGTTGTTGGTTAGCGACGCCATTTTGCTGTCGTGCGGAACTGGAGTTGGCGGTGCAAGCTGCTGTTTCACCTCTGTATTACTAAGTACTCTGTGGCATGACGGTGTCANTTTGCTGTCGTGCGGAACTGGAGTTGGCGGTGCAAGCTGCTGTTTCACCTCTGTATTACTAAGTACTCTGTGGCATGGCGGTGTCGCCTCTCTACTTGCTCTGTCTCCATCCTCTCCAGGTATACATACACGTGTCCGTACGTGGCCTCGCCTGTGACCAAGTGTTCCAGTATAGTACACAGAGACTATACTTTGCAAGTACACCACGTCACTTACTTGCCAACGTGCACACGGCAGTCGCCATATCTGTTTTGTTTTGTCGTCGCGGTTGTTGTAAAGAACGTCAGTTTGAGAAGTTGTTTGTTTAGTTGTAAGTGAACAATTATGGGTCATAAATTTCCCCCTTTTTGGAATGTCTTCAGGGCGTTATCTTACTTTTTATCTTATTTTCCAAGGGAGTTGAAAGATATCTGTGCTAGCGGCTACAAATTTAAAAAAAAAAAAGTAACTTTAATATGTATTACATGATCATTCCTAAGTTTTACAGTTTTAGTTTTGCTTTGCGTAATGTTAACGACTGCTTCGTGTTGTATAGCGCGAAACCCCGTATTCTTCACACTTCAAGTATGAATCCAATATTACTCGTCTGAATAGCCTGGACGAGTTCACACGAAGGTGCAGAACGGATTCATACAGTATGTACTTGGTCAGTGTACAGTGAGTACTTGGACGCAGCCTCGGTAGTGCAACGGTAGCATCGTGTGTGGAAGGCGATAGTTGTAAAAGAGGGGGGGAGGGGGGTTGGACGACGAGTGGCCAGGAGCTGTGCAGAGATGTAAACCTCGGCGAGTGGCTCCTTCAAAGACTGCAGCAGGCGAGCAAAGGCTAGACACAGCTGCTGCCAGCCCCTTCCTGGCTCGCGAGGCACACTACACCACCACCAACAAGTTTTCACCGCAGGCGACCCTCCGCCGTAATCGCCGCCCGTCGCTCTCAACGGACTTATCGATCCCGTGGCGCAGCTGCACAGCGCACCCCCCCCCCC
>NQII01001118.1:81082-94772 GCA_002778355.1 Clitarchus hookeri | reverse complement strand
ACCATAAGTGCATATTTAACTGGCGCGTAAACACGTCCACTTTGGGAGGGACGTCGCTCCTTTCTTACATCGTGCAGTTAATTTAACTTTCCTCATTTTACGCGCGGTACGCTGGCTTCTCAATACAACTACAGACTCTCCAAGGGGTTAAGGTGGCCGCCTGGTTGAAGGAATTTTGCACGCCTGAGGCCTAAAAGCGTGCGAGCGCTTAGGGTCGGCAGAGACATGCGCATCAACTCTCTCGTCGCCTCTACGCGCAAAGCACTGAACTTACGTGCAGTCTCGCCGTCGATAACGGGCCTCTACGAGACTTACAGCGGAGACCCTACCACTTTATGACGTAATAATTAAAATAAAGGTTTGCACGTCCCTATTTTTTTTTTTTTATGTTTTGTACCGGAATTTTCTTACCTAAAAATGACCGTGAAAACACCCGTTTGAGCCATTTTCACTATCACAAAAACATGCTTTAGAGAGAAATGGNAATGACCGTGAAAACACCCGTTTGAGCCATTTTCACTATCACAAAAACATGCTTTAGAGAGAAATGGAGGAACTGACAAACACATACAGAAGCGTAACGTTTCTTAAATGCTATTCGTAAGCAGACCTCGCTCAGACACGTTGGTCTGTTTTTTAATAAAACGTCTGCTGGAGCTCTGCACAGCGTTCGGCGGCCAACCCAAGCGGCCAACTTAACACAACAGAACTCTATGCCCCGGGTGCACTTCAGGATACACTACGAAGGCTAATTTCTCTTCCAATCAAAACGAAGTTCCCGTGGACGTAGTTGGTTGTTCCGTTGATGCTTGTCAGTATCTCTAAATAACTTTGTAGCACGTCAACACTCATTTTAGTGAATAAAAACGGTAATATTCTCATACCAACTTAAATTAATATATAGACTGCACTACCTGTTACATATGAAAGGATATTTTATTAACAGAAAACTCGGCACTGCGATGGCTGATAAGTATAGTTTAAAAAGAGTATCAGTAAACCAAATTTGAAAAATAAACTTAAAATTATATTTTAAAAAGAGACAAGAATAAAAAAATTGCCCATCACTAGCGGTATTTCTGGAAGCACTACTTAACTATGTTCATTACGTATCCCTACATATTCGTAGTTTGCGGTGTCATGCGTTTATCAAATGACACTGTCAAACTTCCCTGGCCAATTATGTTTTTAAAAAATCCAATGGTCATCGATTTAAATATTATATTTTAACAAAAAGGTTAATGAAATAGAATCAGTTTTCATGTTTCGCTGTGACCGTTATTTTTGTGTTTCAAACAGTGTCTGCATTGAAATCTATCCAGTTGGGGANATTTTGATAAGCAGTGGAGAATTTTGCTCGTATGGAAATAACATTCAAATTATTATAACTTCGAATGTTCAACTTCAATAAAAAAAACTATATACATACGTCGTTGTTCGTATGCAAAAGGGAAAACAAAGGAGCAAGAGATTTTAAACCAATGTCTTAGAGAAGATTTCATTTGTGAGTCGTCTAACAAAAAAACTCCAAGTATATCACACGAGAACTGGGTAGTCGCCCTTGTGTATATTCTAGCAGATTAGAAAATGGAAGGAAAAGAGCAAAAAAGAACAATGCAAGGCTTCGTAAAGAACGACTGAAATCGTTGAGAAATGCGCTGTGAGATTCTACTTGTTTGGAGAACCTAGGAATAGAAGTGAAACGATTACTTGTAGAAAAAACTACAAGGAAATAGAAAGAAAGAAAAAGTTATTTTAAACGAGGTCATTAAGGAACAAATAAAAGTAAGCTTTAAAGGAGAAAAGTAAAGAAGTCATAACAGTTCTGACAGGAAAAAAGTACTGTAATACAAGTACCTGGCAGATATCGGGTCAACTACGTCAAAAAAAATTAGAAGAATAAGTATACCTGTCTACAGTTCCCAAAGAAGGAAATTTAAGAGGTAGTAAAGTTCTGCTAGCCATTCTAAAATTCTTAGAAATTGATGACGCAAGAAGAATGTGTGCAGGAAAGAAAGAGGCAATCATTAAACGAGGGGGGAAAATGCAGAAACTTTTCTTGAACAACACACTATGTAACTTGTTCAAAGTATTCAAAGACAAAACCTTCGTTTTGACAATGTCGGCTACAGAACGTTTTTCAGATTCAAACCTTTTTTGGGTTATTTATCCCAAAATTAAATATAAAGGGAGTTGCCTATGTAAATCTCGTGAAAACTTGGCACTAGTAGTAAGTAAATTAATTTCCTCCACGGTGATTAAGGAACTGACTAAGTCAGGAACAATTTCTAGTGATGTCTGTTCTTTAACAGTGAACTAGAAGACTTAGCTCAACCCCTTAACAAAAATGGGCCCTCTTCACCGAGACTAGAACAGACAGTTTTACCCAATCTCAAGTGACTGCCTTTCAATCTACAATCCGCTTTGATGAACTGGCAATAGGAAAGTGGGTTGTGGTTGAATGTGAGCGACTTCTTTATCCCGGTGAGATAACAAGACTAAATCATTACGAACACATGGAAGTTAATGTTATGCATTCTACTTTTAGTGGTGTATTTTTTTGCAGCAGAAACTTGACCAAATTCCATACTCTTTCAATGATGTGAAGTGAAGGTTATTATAAATCCACCTATTTCAACTCAATAAGGAAGCACAAAAATTATATATATTTTTCCAAAGTATCAAAAAATGCTTATTCCTAAACTGTAACAGTCCAAACATTTTTCTTGTTTTATTAACTTTGAAGAATATCATTTTCATTTAAGTTTCAAAACTGCATTGTACAAAGAAGGTTGATTCTAAGTTGATTTTTTATATTGTTACTACTAGTAGTAATAGTTAATTTAATTAATTACAAGGTGTTTAAATTATTTTTCTTTTGTTGAAACATTTTTGCTACCGAAAGTACGTAAATACTTGCTTTTGTTCTACAGATGTGGAAAAGTTATAAAAATGTCCACTTCGTGGATACTGACGTCCACTCCGTGGACACATCTCGTTTGAAAATATTTAATTATGCAACACATTTCTTTTGAAAATATTTAATTATGTAATTAAAAAAGCTAACGAGATAGCTCATTAGTGAACTGCATTAGTAGTTATCCACAAAGAATTAGACAATTTGTTGGAATGTTAAATTAAAATTTTTTGTTTTTCCAAACTAGACCTTTATTGTTCTTTAGATTGGCAATGGCCCTTGCACGCACGCATGTATGTATGTATGTGGTGAGAATGCCCCACGTTGGGCGCCACTGGAATGAACATACAAGCTGTGTTGTGTTTGTGGTAGGGATTATTACTAGGAGGTACGAACCAAGTTGGAGTAAAAATAATAATATAATAGCTTGTAGTAGAATAACCACTTTAACGAGAGATCAGTAATAATCAACACTATAATTACAAAAAAATATATACCACTACTGAGCAAACTACCAACCAATAAAGCAGTTCAATTATTGAGGAGCCTTTAATGATTACGACTGAAATCTTTATGAAGAAACACAAGCAAACCAAGTTTAGGCAGCTCAAATTCAAAAGCTCGTCTTAGAATATAATTATAATTACAGTTGAGATTTGGCAGCTTAAAGTAGTCTTTTCACAATAGGGAAAATNAGCTCGTCTTAGAATATAATTATAATTACAGTTGAGATTTGGCAGCTTAAAGTAGTCTTTTCACAATAGGGAAAATATTATTCAATGTCCAATAATAACAAGAAAATGTCACACTTGGTTCTACTCCATTAATCAGTAAATAACTTTTCTTGCCTCGGCTTCTCAGATTTGTAAAATATTTAGGTACATGCATTAGATCTCTACTTCTGAAGGAAGCGTGGGCAAATTTGATAAGGAAAACTTTTTAAAGAAAATGTTATGCAGAAATCTCGAAGACTGAATTAGAGAGAAATCATATTACATAGGGCTGCTGCCATCTGCAAGTTATTTCAGTCTTTACTTATCTGTAACTGTAGTTATTCTGGAGCAAGAAGTTTTCCTAGTTCATGATAGCAATTTAATTGTTGTGAAACAGGACATGCATCAACTCAGAGTCTCCTGTTCTGCAAACTGACTCTCTGGGAATTCGTATTTTACGCCACTCGCACACAGGCGACATGAAATAATGTCCTGAATAAGTATTGGCTATCGAATCCGCAATAAATAACAATTGTTCAATATATTTTCGCTGAGCTTCGGGATCCAATACGCCGACTTAAAAAAACCGAAGTCGGTAATGACGGTCACTCCAGACAGTTTAAACTGCGAGAATTTTCACGTTCTATCACGTCCGGAATTTTTGAAGAGTTGATCCGGTTAGTTAGATTATTTCTGCAAACTGCTCAGTTCGAAAGTGTCAAAACAGAGAATGATGGCTTGGCTACAGTCGTTACAAGTCAGACGATGGCACGGTGGTGCATCGCCATGATAGGGCACTTCATTACGGTGGTGCATCGTCATGAGGAGCACATCACGGTGGTGCATCGCCATAATGAAGAGCACTTCATCACGGTGGTNTTACGGTGGTGCATCGTCATGAGGAGCACATCACGGTGGTGCATCGCCATAATGAAGAGCACTTCATCACGGTGGTGCATAGCCATAATGAGGAGCACTTCATCCTATGTGCTATGTTGTATGTGAGTGTCAATTGTTTCTTCGTTTATATTACTGGTTCGCAGTCCTAAACGGCGTGTCAGCTAACGAGTGGCCTAATCACTAATGTNTTACGGTGGTGCATCGTCATGAGGAGCACATCACGGTGGTGCATCGCCATAATGAAGAGCACTTCATCACGGTGGTACATAGCCATAATGAGGAGCACTTCATCCTATGTGCTATGTTGTATGTGAGTGTCACTTGTTTCTTCGTTTATATTACTGGTTCGCAGTCCTAAACGGCGTGTCAGCTAACGAGTGGCCTAATCACTAATGTACCCAAGAAAGTATCGGCTGTTCAAGGTAAAGTGAGCACTTTCGAAAGCCCTGATTAAGATCTACTTGTAGGCGCATGGCGTTATCTGCCGCTGTATGTACAATTAGCATTGCCACGAGTCTGATAATGTTTACCTATAACTTTTAATTCAACGATAAGAGTGGAAATATTACAGCTCAGTCGGTGCCAACATTACGGGGCGTACGCAAAGTCCGCGTGCCTGTTAAAATATGCGCAGGTCGAACAGCGACATTTTTCAAAGGCTGATTTCAAAACTGCTCACTTTACCGTGAACAACGATTATCGACAGGATGTCCACTGAAATTCCCTGACTTTTCCCTGTTTTCCCTGTGGGTGGACATCCTATAGGAACACCCGATTACCGCGAAAATAACATCCTACTTGCACTCGTGCAGTTTTCCTCCCGTCATTGGCCACGTGCCATCGTCGGAAAACAGTGCGGTGTTTACTGGGCCAATGATAATTAGCTCACTCAGGTACTGAACGTCTTAGATTAACGGACAGGTACCCGAGACGGGCAGTAGTTGAAACAATACTACGGTGTTTTCAAATACAGCTTGACAGGAATTCATTTCACGTAAATCGGATGACCCTATGTATACACTGAGACAGTTTGTTCCAGTCAACAAAATAACGTCAGTATACAGCCAAAAATACATTTAGTTGCCAGAAAAAAATATTTTGTTGAATAAACAAGATTTTAAAAGCACAAAATTAATTTTGTTCATCTAACAAAACACATTCGGTGTTGAGCAAAAATAAATTAAAACTGTCAATATATTTAGTTGAACCGACTGTACATATCTGTATGGTCACTCATTTGCCTTCGTTCGAAAATACAGCTAAGTTAGAGAGAGAGAGAGAGAGTGTGTGTTTCTTTGTATTTTCGCGACAGTAAAGTTGTAACAGTGTTAGTTAGTACATTTACGGATGCTTAAAACTGATATAAACAAGTTCAACAATATCATTATGAACGAATCGTGCAAGTACAACGGAGGTTCGCACGCAGCATCGTCAAAGCCCGGCATGCGTTTAATGANAAGCAGCATCGTCAAAGCCCGGCATGCGTTTAATGATGTTTGCTTGCGTGGATGTGCCACTAGGATGCATAGGGGCGTGTCCCTCCATCATTCACAGCTGCAAGATACAGAATAAGGCATTAGTAGCAGTGTGAGCCACAGAGCCTGAACACGCAGCATGCCCCGACGGCGCGTTCGACAAGCCTTCGCCCAGCNGGATGCTTAAAACTGATATAAACAAGTTCAACAATATCATTATGAACGAATCGTGCAAGTACAACGGAGGTTCGCACGCAGCATCGTCAAAGCCCGGCATGCGTTTAATGATGTTTGCTTGCGTGGATGTGCCACTAGGATGCATAGGGGCATGTCCCTCCATCATTCACAGCTGCAAGATACAGAATAAGGCCTTAGTAGCAGTGTGAGCCACAGAGCCTGAACACGCAGCATGCCCCGACGGCGCGTTCGACAAGCCTTCGCCCAGCTGGCTGAGTTCGAGAGAGACCGCATCGTGGGTGGGCCTCAGGTTGGACGTTTCAGCGCATTGCTCGCCACTTGAACCGTTATGCCTATTGTGTGAGTCAATGTTGGAAAATAGACGCGAGCTCCATGCACGGTCCGGCTCTGTGTGTGTGTGGGGGGGGGGCACCTCGACCCTCCCCTCACCAAAGGTAGACCCGCTCACGGGGGAATGATTGACAGCGGCGACCTGGCTGACGTCACAGCTCCCCCCCTTCTTTCTGGAGAAGCCGACGAGTTTTAGAGGATGCGCAAGAATATTCTGGGAACTAGGACCCTCGGCGCAACGCGGCATTTGGAGAAGTTTCTGGGCGATGGCCTACGACCATATAAATATTGCAGCGGTCTAAGGGTCGGGAGACTTTTTGTGGAAGCCAATTGGCTGAGTGCGGTAGTCGGGCGAAGTCAAGTGCGGCGAGGGACCTCGGTGAAGAGGACGGACGANATGTTATTTACTCTAGGAGTCGCATTTTGGAACGCCAGACTGTTGTGATCGCAGAGTGAACATGGGGTAGAGCGATCACACTGGCTGCGCAGAACTAGTCCCCGTGCCCCAGCATCGGACTGCTTTTCTGCCAACACAACTATCATAAACGACTGGACAGGATTGGGATTTGAGGTTAGAACACCGTTTATGTAAACAAGTGCTCCGAGATGTCTGTACATGTTGGGTACGTGCGCAGGAGACGAACAATACGTATATGGTCCATTCACGGATACCACCGACGTTCCTGAAGCCCTGTTAAAGTATTACTCCGCGTGATGCAAACGAAACCTAACCAAGTCTAGAAAATTACACCCGAGGGACAACGCAACGCATTCGTGCGCACTCGGTGAAAATAATTAGCATAAGAAGTACTTCTTATTAGATGCTGTTCACGGTAAAGTGAGCTCTTTTGAGGCCCTAGTTACTTTTTCCTTTCAGCTATTTATCCTTTAACCACCTTATTTAATTAAAAATTGTCATTTAAGAAATAAACAGCGAGGACGTTCCACCGCACTAGGAAGTTAACGTCAAAGGCAAAATTTAAATGTATTTATTGACTATTTTTCCAAATGAGACGGTTTTCAAAAGTGCTCGCTTTGCCGTGAATGGCATATACGTATTATCAACACACGTGTTTTCCCCCTTTAATTATTAATATTAATTATAGTATAATCATCGTAATTTATAGATAAAAACAGGTTTAAGTAAGAGTTAGGTTTAACCGCAAATAAATTACTTTTTATGTTAACGTAAGTGTAGGACAATTGTGATACATGGCATATTTAAACAACCAAACAGGTCATATATGGAGTGATTTCTCAACGGTTCGATTTAAAAAAAAAGCGTGAGTAAATCAGTAATAATAGGCTATACTAGGTGGAGTGGGCAGTGATGTAGGGTGAGAGAGGCAACAGGATGGTGGCGGCATGTGGGAAACAAACAGCTGTGCAGAATGCAAGGGAGGTGTCCGTTATGAGCTTGGCGGCGTCCTTGCCCTCTGATCAAACGTTGTGCGCGCGGTGTACGGCAGGCAGGCAGGCCGGCCGGCTGGCAGCTGCGCCGGCCGAGAGGGAGAGCAGCACACACACACGCCTGTTGTATTAGGGGGGGGGGAAGGGGGCGAGTGTGGATCCGTTGGCCCGCACTAGGCTACTTGTTGCTTGCTTCCTGCCTCACTCCGCAATCACCACTTTCGTAATCCCTACCTGCCCTGATTTGAACCGCCACAATGACTGGCATGCGCCAAGTTGGTAACGGCGGAGCGAAAGTAGTTCCATGCCTCGACGTGGAATTGAAAGTGTCAGGTAAATATACACCAACACCGAAATTATTTACTTTGCTTCTTTTTTTTTTCTAAAGCATATTGGTGAAATACGTATCATATATGCTTTTCTAATAATTTCACAGTTTCACTCTGACNCCTGCCTCACTCCGCAATCACCACTTTCGTAATCCCTACCTGCCCTGATTTGAACCGCCACAATGACTGGCATGCGTCAAGTTGGTAACCGCGGAGCGAAAGTAGTTCCATGCCTCGACGTGGAATTGAAAGTGTCAGGTAAATATACACCAACACCGAAATTATTTACTTTGCTTCTTTTTTTTTCTAAAGCATATTGGTGAAATACGTATCATATATGCTTTTCTAATAATTTCACAGTTTCACTCTGACNTTTTTTTTTTCTAAAGCATATTGGTGAAATACGTATCATATATGCTTTTCTAATAATTTCACAGTTTCACTCTGACCGACGCATGAATCATATGATGAGAACCACAACAATGTTAATTTTACATATGGCGGAAGAATACACAATTTGCACACAAGTAGACATTGAGCAAGCTGTGCTTCCAAACAAGCCCCTGTAAATTAACTTGACAGCAGACTAAACTGAATTCGTGAAATTACCGCGTGTCTGTGTAAGAACGCGAAGCCATGCACCTGTGGACGGGTAGAAACAAATGAAACTTCCACGTGGAAAGTTGTCATTATTTAAAGTTCGAAGACTCATAGAAAATTATTTTGTTAGTTCAAGTTTTATATATTTTTTATGTTATCCACTGTGTGAGTTGGACACCCAATATTTGCGCCAAATACAACTCTGAAATCTCAGTGTCTCACACAATTACATTTTTGAATATTAAAAAAACTAGCTGTAAGCTTTCGGAGTAATTTAAACAATGTTCTACGATGAGAAATTTATAAAATTTTTTAACTTTTTTGTCGGGTCTATTTTATTATAAGCTCTTCCCGTCTTAGTGCATTTCCTTTTACGAAACTAGCGGACCAGATACAGTGACAGATACAGTCTGGGGTCGTCATTAATATAAGTACTTCTTGACACAATCAAGTATTACGCGGCGTGTACTGGTGTATCGGAAATGTCGAGGAATTAAAATAACTCCGTGGAAGTCATCAAAGATAATAAATGGCAGGAGCGTTTCCTTTCCTCACACGATTCTTTGCCGAGACTCTTGTGTGTTTTGAGACGTCGAAGCCATAACTAACAACTTCTAAAATGGCGGGACATGTATAAAGATTAGCGAGGGAGATCTCCGAGCAGGCAGGTCGCTGCAGGGGTCAATGCACGACGGAACGTTAGCTTGAAAGTTCTGCTGAGGCATGCGGGCCGGGGTGTAGAGACCGGAAGTGCTAGGAGCACATGCCTGCACACGCCTCGTGCGGGTCAACATGACACACTCTGACGTCACGTGACACACCTGGCATCTTACACCTGGCTCACCTTTACACCACATCTACCTTACAGACTACTGTTGACGGTTATCTGAATTCAACCTTTGAAAACTGTCACTGTCCCTATCTGCTTATACTTTACCGGGCACGCCGGCAGGGACGTGCCCCAGTTAATTTGGTAACGGCGGAGGGAAAGTACTTCCATGTCTTGACGTGGGATTAAAAGTGTTACGTAGAGATGTGCATTCAGAGAGTTTGATCACCTAATTTATACCATTTCGTGTTGTGGACACGAATGGGCGGCAATATTAAGGGTGTTCGAGCAATCGAAAATGGTACGGTAAAACTCGCTCAAGTCGCATTTGGTGATCGAAGACACGGACTGGCCTAGGTGCTATGAGCAGTGAGCGAGCGGGTTCTCTCTCTCTCTCTCTCTCTCTCTCCCCCTGACTACGCCGGGGCTGCCACACAGCGTCGACACCACAACTACACAGTAAGTGCACATGAGTATTGTGTATTGACTGCAGTCGTAAGTGTATAGTTTCTTCCTTTTAACGTGACTGCACGGAATGGCTTCCGAGAATAGTGAGGAAGTTTCCAGGAAGATAGCGGAAGGGAGGTATGAAGTACACGTGGCCAGAAAAAGGAGAGTAAGTGACGCGTGGGATAAATTTGCATTAATTAGAGATGCTACGTCGAAACACCTTGTTGGCTGCCTTCAGTGTCGCAATTGTAANCGTGGGATAAATTTGCATTAATTAGAGATGCTACGTCGAAACACCTTGTTGGCTGCCTTCAGTGTCGCAATTGTAAGGCTGTGCGTGGATTCAAAGCGGGTTCCGGGACAACACATTTAAAGCGTTATTTTGCCGTGAACAAAACGCAGCAGGTGATGGCTCTGTTCGTGTGAAATGCAGTGTAACGGAGAAATAACGGTGAGGGTTGTATGGAACTAGATCAGGAACATATTAGTGTGTGGACAAGTATCCGCAGCAAACGTGATGCGAGGTATGCAGTTTCCACTGTAACCGGCATTAAGGAACTTGCGTGTGTAACACTGCCGACACTGCGATTTATGTTGCTTTGGTTCGATAGTTCCATCTGCCTCAAAGGGTAAATAAATATTTACGTGGGAAATGCTATTTCACTTACTAACAATGCGTTACGTTCACTGTTATCACCTAAACACGTCGTACTTATATGACCTATAAATAGGGATATACAAGACCTGTAAGTGCCTTTGTGTATCTGTACGTGCAGGAACGTTGTTTCGCGATCGCCGCGTGTAGAGTGCGCGTTGTGGCGACGTCACGCCAGCAGGCAGGAGAATGGTCGTCTGGGCGAACGAGCGAGTTGAACATACCGAGTCTCTCTGTCCAATCCACGACAGTGNACAGGCAGGAGAATGGTCGTCTGGGCGAACGAGCGAGTTGAACATACCGAGTCTCTCTGTCCAATCCACGACAGTGCGCCGAGGACAGCCATGTGCCTCGGATGTTCGGGCCGACGTTGCGCACGAGTTAGGCGCATGTGAATCAGCGAGTCCCGTTCACTACCACAGAAACGAGCGAGTAAATTTAACTTACATTATTTTTTTTTCTAGTTTTTTAATGCACGTCAAGTGTGCTATTAGCAAATTCGTAAAATATTTACTGTTCTAATAATACGACAGTTTGAGTTGATCGACGACGCAAGAAAGTGATGAATCCCACGACAATGTTAACCTCGCATATGTTGGAAGAACGCACATCGTGCATGAAAGTAGATCTTAAGTAGGGCTTTCAAAAGTGCTCAGTTTACTGTGAAGAGCCTTTACAATAACCCCGCGTGTTATACAACAGCAGCTCGCAGTCACATGCACACGCAGCCAGGTGTTGTCAGAGGCAAGTCGCCCAAGTATGGGGAAAAAAGGTAGCATAAAATTGTAAAGAGCTACGGCAAAGAACATGCTGGTTTTATAGTAAGCGTATAACAATCGTCAAAAATGTTGTATACTGTTATAATAAATGGCAATTAATAAAAGCATAAATAAGTTGGAACCACTCCTTTGCGCAATGCTAAAATGCTTAACTTATTACACTGAAGTGCATAAAATCTTTAATTTTTGCTGCAATTACTTAATAATCAAAATCACAACCACCACATTAATTTACACTCTGGAGTATTCTCAAATATTTTTNTTTGCTGCAATTACTTAATAATCAAAATCACAACCACCACATTAATTTACACTCTGGAGTATTCTCAAATATTTTTGTCTTTTTTTTTTCTTCAATATTTACCGTGCTTTCCCGTTACGACATCATGATTGCTGTTACTCTACTAAGCTTCAATGCATGAAAACATGTGCGATCTGCGATAATAGAAAATGCGTCGGAAACTTTGTTGATAAATCTGCTGACTCGAGCAGATCTCATTATCTCACTGCGAGCGTCCTGTTCTACTCGGCCAAGCGCGACGAGAAGCTACCAACCAGCGAGCCGCGTGTTTGCTATTGGTGCAGAGTCCTGCAGGGCGTGTCGGGTTGGCGGANTTTGCTGCAATTACTTAATAATCAAAATCACAACCACCACATTAATTTACACTCTGGAGTATTCTCAAATATTTTTTGTCTTTTTTTTTTCTTCAATATTTACCGTGCTTTCCCGTTACGACATCATGATTGCTGTTACTCTACTAAGCTTCAATGCATGAAAACATAAAACATCTAAAAATTCTCGGTAAATATTTTTTTTTTACAATTATTTTATGAAGTAGCCTAANGGTAAATATTTTTTTTTTACAATTATTTTATGAAGTAGCCTAAATGTGCGATCTGCGATAATAGAAAATGCGTCGGAAACTTTGTTGATAAATCTGCTGACTCGAGCAGATCTCATTATCTCACTGCGAGCGTCGTGTTCTACTCGGCCAAGCGCAACGAGAAGCTACCAACCAGCGAGCCGCGTGTTTGCTATTGGTGCAGAGTCCTGCAGGGCGTGTCGGGTTGGCGGAGGTAGAATGACACACATCAAGATAACGTATACTTTCACGACACCTAGTCCACGGAAATTATATCGCGCAATGATCGGGTATACAACTGCGAAAGTACTGGAATGCACGACGTGTCTTGAAGACTCGCTTGTCCTAAAATTATCTGTCCTGCTTTCCCAATCCTCAGAAGAACTGAAGCGCCATTGCATCACGTAGATATTCACCTGGTTGAACACCGGGCGAGGTGGCGCAGAGGTATGCCACTGCACTCGAGTTCAAGAGGACCCGGGTTCGATTATCGGTCCGGTCATCCTAATTGTGGTTTTCCGAGATCACTCCAGAGGAAAACTGGGATGTATCCTTGCTACAGGACGTTGCCGAACACTTCCCATTTCCAGAATGTATAGTGTTCCCCTGCTAAGACACTCAGAACACCAATGATGATAAAACATCGAGCAATTAGTAATAACTGCACAGTCGATGTGGCACTAATGTACAGCATCCACCTGCTTACCTGTGGGCGGTTACTGCATACCTTCGAGTCACGTGGCACTACCCTGTCATTACCAAGCATCTTCACGGCCGGCTAATACTCTTACAAGATGGAAGGGGAGACGAAAACTTGTCAAGGACGGGCAACGTTTCTTCACCTACGCAGGTGCATCCTTCTCAAGGCAACCAATGGAAAGTCTTCGCCAACAACAGTTTTACTGGAGGCCTGGGCGTTGATTGGCAACTTTGATATTTACGACGGGACGAGGTGAAATACAATTTGATCAGGTTTCCACTTAGCAACGATATGTGTGGCTCTCGGTGAAGACTCCGCGGGTAGTTGTGCCCCACACTTAGGTCAGAGCCACCTTCGCCGTCGACCCCGCCAACTCCAGTCACACACGCCATCAGAATTACGTCACTCGTCAGCAAAATGTTGGACCGTCGTCCGCCAATCAGCGCCTGGCTCCCCAGCCTGGGCGGCGCGGCGTCCCAATAGCGTCACTCCGCGAGATTAATAAAGCGACGTCAACTCCAAACGGCATTTATCTCCCCCCC
>NQII01001118.1:42766-81069 GCA_002778355.1 Clitarchus hookeri | reverse complement strand
TTATCTCCCCCCCACCCCCCAAAAATTAGTTATGTACATAAACAGCTTTATTTGCCATAACTTACAAGCATTACGTCTAAAAATGCATCCTTTATACAAGTTGACTTTTAAATACAAATGCAAATTTTTCTCACCCGTCATTTACAGTTTTCCCGTGTGTATCTGTAACCAGAATGTCCACATTTCATTTCAGTTTGTTTAGTTCTATTAAACTTGTCGCCATGGGACATCCAAAGAGAGAGGTTTACTCGCAGAGTAACGCCGTTCACGCAGCACGCAGCAGCCAATCAGACAGAAGGACAGTTCCCAGACCCTCGTGCAGCCAATCAGAGAAAGGGAACGCCCACATCAAAGGCACGTTCGTCTCTGTGTACTCTGCATCCAAGAACCACAAGCACAGATGTTCTGTGCTGGAGGAACTTAGTCCTTACGTGTGCATGTAGGATTCCTTCGCATTCCGGCGCTGCTCCATTCTCGCCTCGCTTCGCCCTCATCGGCTCTCAACACCTCGAGCTGACCAACACTTCTCCACTCACTCGCGCAAATACAACGCTGGGTCTTACAACTATTTTCATTGAATCGGTACCAACTTAACTGGGAGCTTGTCTGCAAGTATGTAATACAGCATGTGTAGTTCTTTCACGGTTACTTCCAACTTTAATGAAGCCCTGCTAAAGTTCTACTTTATGGATATTCCTCCGCCTCATACACACAAAGCTTAACTACGTGTAGAAAATTACACCAAAGAGACGTGCTGCATTCATGCGCACTCAGTGTAATAATATTTTCCAAAAGAACTATTTCTTATTAGGAATTACCGACACATCTTATTTTTCCCTTGTTATTAATATTAATTATAAATAAAATATCACTTACAGACAAATACAAGTAAAAGTTCAATTTAAACAAAAAATGTGATTCTTCGTTTTACTGGTAACAGAATTATAAAACGTTTGTGAAACATGACATATTTAGGAACGAAACAAACACAGCATACGTGGTGAGATTTGTTCAACGATTTGTTTCAAAAAGTGTGAATAAACCGCCAATAGACTGTAGATAGTCACGAGCAGTTATTTCACATCGCCGTGAGCCGTCTTTATAATGGCGAGTGTGTTAAGTTGCGGGAGGTGAAGCGTGACCTTGAGGCCGAGTGTATATCCGGGTCAGACTGCAGGTCGCGTCCACGCCATTCAGATCGCAAGATTTATTAAACTACGCAGAGGAAACGTCCTCCAGCCCGTCACCGCCACTTCCGGTCCCTTGTAACATTACTGTTAATAATACTTACGGCCGCTGACTTTTCGCGTAAAATCTGAGCACACGGTAGACTTCAATACTATATACACACCTCAGCTGTTGTTATACCTCCATTGGCTGCTGGTGCCGTGTCCGTCTTAGACCAAGCCTTCGTGATTCGTGCGCGAACGGTTAACACGGGCCAGGACATTTTTTTTAGCCAATCAAAGAAGCTGGACGACCATACAGTGCTTTGGACTGTCTCTTGTCTCGAAATATCACTGCCCCTGATAATACTGTATATCACTAGAGACGCAGGAACCTCGCGGATTCATTTGACAACACGCTAGGCTCTGCAATCCCCGAGTCTCATTGGTTCACGCTCCAGTTTAACGAACCTCCCTAGTGGTCATATGTCTCGCTCTAAGCAGCTGTCTCTATTCTTATTATTTTTAAAAACTATGAAATTATTTTAATGTATTTTTTTTCTGTATAAAAATGAAAGGCGATATTTGGTGGTTATTGAACACAAATGTGGTTGTTGAGAAGTGTCAAAAAGTCAGCGAAAACCGCAGAAAGTGGCCCTCTGTTCACGATATGTATTCTTCTGTAAAGCAGTGAACGAAATTGCAGCGACAGTCCCGTACCTTTGCTGTGGTGAAACCCCTTACAATGCTGAGGAAACACAACACACGCACAGCTTGTTTATGCTAACTCCCACCGCCCTCGCGATGCTTCCGTGACTTTGAGGGGTATACAATATTTTACTAAGGAGGCCCTTAAACTCAGACCAGGTGTAGTCCATTTGCTGTTTCTTCGCACTTGTTCAAACCAAACCTTTAAAAAAACCATGCCATTTATGACGTGCTTGTTTTTTTTTTAATACGCCATGTATCACAAGCATTAAATATATTACTTTAAATTAAACTGAACTTCTGCGTATATTTCATCCGTAAATAAAAATATTTAATTTATAGCTTAATTAATATAAATAAAAATAGGGAGAAAACTGGTGTGTTGGTAATGCCTAGTAAGAAATACTTCTTATGCGATATATTATTAAAGCGAATACGCACTAATGCCGTGAGTTGTATCTATGGTGTAGTTTTCTAGACGCTTAGTTCAACTTTGTTTGCACGAGGCGGAGGAATATCATGAAAGGAGGGCTTCAGAAAAGCTGGAAGTAACTGTGAATTGACTATATAGTTAGTCCAGGGTGTCGTTTAAATACAGAGATCGAGAGGAAGACAGTCAAACGGTCGTTCTTTTTAAGTATAGCATGTCCTCGTATAATTCCAACAATTCCCGGGTGTCTATACGTTACCGACATCTTTCACATCCATGCAGTTTCAAACTAGGGAGATCTCATTTACGCGGAAATAGAACGTGTTGTACATTTGTACGCTTTCCTTTGGTTATTGGCCGCGTGGTTGTGAGACGACATACGTCGCTCGACTGGGCCAATCAGAATTAGGTTAGTAATTCGTACGCAAGCATCCGAGACACGTAGCCGTTAGAATTATCCAATCGCGAAACTAGAGTTTTTACTATGGGCTGTTGACGGTAAAGTGAGCTACTCGGGATCTGTTTGTCTGCACACCTCATGAAGCACTGCTATGGGCCAAGTGACTAGTCATGCGCCGACCAANTCTGTTTGTCTGCACACCTCATGAAGCACTGCTATGGGCCAAGTGACTTTAGTCATGCGCCGACCAAGTGAAGATGTGAATTTATTAAGAAAAATGTACATTATTAAATCATGATAATGTTTACACTTTTTATGGTTTAAAAATCAATAGAAAGCGAAAGCAACCATTTCAGAGTTCACGAGTATTTATTTAGCACTTTTAATTCAATGTCAAGACATGGAACTATTCCCTCTGTCGTTTCGTCACCAACTATTTTACTGGACTCATATGCCAATCAGTGTGCCTGTTAAAATATATTCAAGTAGCGATAGTGACATTATTCAAAGATCTAAAAAGTGCTCAGTTAACAGTGAACAGTAAAATGCACAGCAGTTGCGGCAACGTAACTGCGCAACGCAACGGCTGATGGTCACTATATAGCACTCAAGAAGAGGTCTGCTCTCCACGCTGCTCCACGACGGACCAGCAAACTTCATCTAGAACCTCGTCGACCGCACCACGACCTGCACCCTCCCCGCCAACAAACACCTCACCCTCCCCCAGGGAGTCGGAACCTACCACCGCGTTCCAAGACATCCACGTCCTTCTAAACCATATACGACAATACCAACGCAGTCTCCCTCTGAGTCACGCTACGAGCTCCTGGCGACGCAGACAGCGAGATCACTCTACCTCATCTTCAGTCTATGGTTAAGAACTGACGGACAAAAACTGAGATATGACGCCGCAAGGTTGCAGGAATGCAAGGCACGCACGCGGTCCACTCAACGTGAATTCGCAAATTTTGAAGATCCGGTTGAAAATCAAGTGGCTGGTTAACGTAGGCCCGTGCTTCAACAAATACACGGAAACGATAAAAAAAACTGCAGATCCTAAACTTCAAAGGAAGGAAATGAGGAATTAGGAGAATCTTTAAGCGATGTCGTCTCACAGCTAGATGCACTCCAAAAGCTGAGCCGCTGTCCTGATCGACAAGTCGCTACACTTCGCTCTCTCGCTGAATGTAACGACTCTCTGTACGTCGTGTAGTTTGTAACTAAATATCAATGCTGTATTTTTAATACCTGAGTTGTCACTTGCAGAATTTTTTCCCCAACACATGCTGTGCTTAGGTCTATTTTTTTTGTCATACACTATCTTCGTAAAACGTTGATTCGAAAAGAACATAGTGATCTTTACTTTTGGTAGTTCTACCTGTCTTAAAAACCACAAAGTTTCGAAAAAATAAATGAGGGAGTGGAGAGATTTGGGCGGCTCTAAACATCGAGGTCTTGAGAGCCGATGAGGCATGAGGGCGAAGCGAGGTGAGCACGGAGCAGCGCCGGAATGCAAGGGCGGGGGGAAACGGGAGATCCCCGAGAAAACCCACTGACCAGCAGCATCCTCCGGCACGATTCCCACGTGCGGGAGCGACCCCGTCGGGAATCGAACCCGGTTCGCCATGGCGGGAGACGAGTAGTCTAGCCACTACACCACCGCAGCCCCTAAGTAATAACAAAATTGGATAGTATTGTTCTTCAGTCTGTTTACAGAAGGTTTTTGTTCACTTTATGAATTATTTTAAGTCGCAGACTTAGATTGCACTGTAACTTGTGATATACTGCATTTCATATAAGTACACTACAGTTTGACATGATGTGACCACTATGTAAACAATAAATGCTCTCGTTTGCAAAGTACTGTATCAGCTGATGATTTGTTACGGGAAGTATGCTTTCATGCTGGTGACATTGATGATCAGCATAGTAACTAACGGTTGTAATTCAAAACTTAAATTACACTTACAATATTTATGGTTTGAATTATGTTTTTAAAGTAACGTACTATGGCTTTTATCTAATTGGTAAAAAAAAATAGGTCAAGCAATTATGGGAGTAAATACATGGACAGAGGGAGCATGACGTCACGAAAGTGTGTTGAANAAAAAAAAATAGGTCAAGCAATTATGGGAGTAAATACATGGACAGAGGGAGCATGACGTCACGAAAGTGTGTTGAACATGGCAGCCGGCAAAAAAAACAGTTGATTTATGGCCAACATTAAGGCTTGACTACATCGTTTATATGGGTTTTGGCGGCAGAAAGGCGTGTTCTCAGTCTTCTTTAGACAATGGCGATGTGCTGCTGTGCATTTGGTTGCTATTCTAGATATGAAAATGAAAGCCCTGTAACTTTCCACAGGTAATTATGTACTTCTACGTCAATGATTTGCAAGTTAATGTTGAACGGCCGCGCATTTCGAGCCTGAAACCACGTGATACATGTCGAACACACGTGTTTGTATGCACTGATGCAGCCAACACTCCCTCTACACATGTATTGACTACGGACAGTAACGGCCAGTGAAACTTTCCCAGGTCTGTGAACGCCGTTGTGCACGAGATCTTTTCCCGTCATGTTTACACGAGTACCTTACTGGTGTTTTCCGAATATTTTATAGCTACTTAATGATTTTTGTATCTAATTTTATTGCTCATAGTTGGTTGTAGGGATGCCTTTGTAGCGAGTTTTCTTGCGTGAAATGTAATATTATCGACACGTGTATGGCTTGGTCCGCCATTTTTGCTACCGCAGTTTCTTATGAAGCAGACAGTTCTGTAGATCAACCATAATCGGTAATGTAAATAAAAAATATAAAGTAAATACTTTGTCTAAAAAGTAGATTGCTATAACTGTTTAATTGTAAATCATCTTGTTATATAATTACTTTATGGAATAGTATAAATCGTTCACTGTATACACATACTGTATTATTTCCCCAAATATTGATTTATTTCACCCAAAGAAGGTAACTCGGGCATGTATGATAGAATTAGCAACTTTGTACAGAAAGTAATTAACTGTTCATATCACACTACCACAGTTAATTCAGTAAATGATTGCCTAGGATCCCCCCCCCCCAATTAAGAGTTCGTTAAAAGTAATAATATTGGCAGCATAAGTAAATCTTAAGGCTCCGACTTACGTAGCGCTTGTTTCTATACATTCTTCAAAATATAGTTACACAAATATTCCGCATTAAGATGTACAGTAAGATATAGGTATTTAACATAAACATGTTGATATAGCAACGAACTGTTCAAGCATACCTACTCGCGCATTTGTTTGTGCAAGAACAGCTGTTGGTACCCATGATTCATTGCGCGAATCTGTTGTCAAAGAACACCACAATTGTTTATTTACGACCGCGTTGAAAAAAATAACTGTTTGCTCTTTCTGTGCAAGGTTTTATGAAACTCCAGTTTTAGCGCTTACGCCGTTATATTTATGATACAGGGCGTTCGCGGTAAGCTCAACGATGTGCGAATATTCAAATTACCGCAAAAGTGGATGGAAGGCAGTCAGCTGTCACTGTGACGTACATAAAGAAGGGAAATATACAGCAATGTTGGCCATACGAAAGTGTTTGAAAAAGCAAACAGGTTTGTTACCAATGAGTTGTTGACTACGTATGAAAAAATATATAGCGTAAAAAAAAATTGCGAAATATAACAAAATCTTGCCTTTCACTAATTTTCATAGTGAGAAATCGGTTCTTGTATCTCACAGTTGCAGCCATCGAATAAATTTTAAACTATCATTAAGGAACAATGGACTTGACAAGTATAACCTTAGCTAAGGTTACTTCTAACTCAGGTTAGGAACAAAACGTGATTTGTTATAGGTGAGTTCGGTATAGGGAAGATTTCTGCCGCCAGGTGCGCAGTGTTCCAAAATGTAACTTACAATTAAAATGCTAAGCTAAGTGAATAATTAATGAGAAAGATTTTACTTAGGTAGCCAGGAAGATGTTCTATATTTAATTTATGATTGTTACAAATAACCTGTTTTTTAACGTACAAAATAGAGACGATCTGACACTAGCGCTCACCTATTGGCGAAAATTTTGTTAGCCAAACTTTTACCATAGATCTTCGCAACCTGTAGTACAAGCAACCTTACCTTGTGAAGGGAGGGGGTGATTTAATACCTAAGCCATTCCCAGTTTCAGTATAGGCTGTTCACGGTAAACTGAGCACTTTTGAGGTCCTCGTTACTTTTTCCTTTCCGACATTATTTATCCTATAACCATCTTTTTAGATAAATATCGCCATGTAAGTAATAAACACAGTGTGTATATTCCACCGCACTCGGAAGTTAACGTCTACGGCTGCAATAAAATATATTTATTGACTATTATTCCAAATGAGAGGGCTTTCAAAAGTGCTCACTTTACCGTGAATGGCATATACTTTCAAACCGCAAGCTGGGCAATGACTGCATCGTTCTGATACGCTATCCTAGCAACGCGCTGTAAAAGTAAACCAATATGTCAGGAAACAATTGCAAGCACGTCCTTTGGTTACAAACGACCGAGAAGCTGGGGCAAGGAAAGTGGACCGCTGCGGTAATTACACGCCAACTTGAGAGAATATTGTAGTCGCAGATAACAGCGGCAATAAGCGTCAACTGGGAGAATCTTGTCAAGTCATAGATAACGATAACACTTCGACGTCCACAGATTACCCACACCACTCTTACGTAGTCTGTAGCATTTAAAAAAACATTTCATACAGCTATTTCACGGTTAACGCAGTGCCTATTTACATCTCAGTACGGGTTTCAATTCGTTATGAGTTCTGTTGTTGTTGTTGAGAGATTTGGCCGGCTCTGAACATCAAGGTCTTGAGAACAGGTGAGGGTGAGATGAGGTGAGAATGGAACAGCGCCGGAATGCAAGGGCGGGGGAAAAGGGAGATCGCCGAGAAAAACCAGCCGACCAACGGCATCGTCCGGCACGATTCCCACTTGCGAAAATTCGGGGGTGACCCGGCCAGGTTTGAGTTTCGTGTTTTGTACTTAGCGTTTTGTCTTGTATCATGATTCCAAAATTAAATTCCATAAAGTCTGCGAACACAGCTGTGTAAAAAGACAGTTTTGACCATGTTGGAGTGCTCGGGAACAGTATTTTATAATGGGAACACAAGTGGTTTCATTCCCTAACTGAAAAACAGCTATATAAAAATATACGGTATAAGAACTATGAGGTATTTAGTTTTAAATTATGTCATATTTATAATTATGGTAACAGACAACTCGTGTCGTAGAAGCAGGGTTGCCAGACGTGCTGTTTGACTCGGAACAATTCTGTTTTCGTGCATTTTGTTCCGCTTACTGCTCTTGTATGATACAGTGCGCTGAATGTGCTAATTTTTTATGATAGGAACCTGACGAAGTACAAAGATACAATCGTACATCTTGCGAAACATACTAGGTGTATGGCACACCGGTATTAAAGCAAGCACTTATAAACGTATGTATATTTTGGGCCTACTAAGTACCTTTGCTGGTTTCTTAGTTTGGTCCATTTACTGAGCATATGTGAGCTTTATTCATTTAGGAAATGCAATGTCTCCAACACTTGCCTCTCCGAATATCTGGCAACCCTGGCACGAGTAGTTGGATCGTCGTGGTGAACCAACTGAAACCTCACAAAATACCCTAATTAAATAACCGGAACTGGAACTCCAGTCTCATAACTGATATACACGCGCCGTCATGGGCTGTTCGCGGTAGAGTGAGCACTATTTGAAGCGCTCTCATACGGAATAATAGTCGATCAATATATTTCATTGTGGCCTTAGACGTTTACTTTCGAGTCCAGTGAAACATATACACAGTGTTTAACACTTACATGGCAATATTTATTTACAAAAGTGAATGATGAACGTTACTACAATGACTACAACTTGTGAGCATATAAAAAAAATACCTGAAATCATTTTCTGCGAGTTGAAAAACAGCATTTTTAACAAGCCGACAAGGCATTTTGACTAATTTTCCTATTTTATGGCAACTTTGATGCCACTGTTTACATTCAGTTACATACGAGTAGTGATGGTAGCAATTTTTTCCTGAAGGGGATTAAAAGTATTCTATTAAACGCATACGATACCGGCTACACGCAGTGTTTCACTTCAGTTTCAGGAACATCGTCTAGGCTCTATAATTAAATACGAGGTGAAAGATGCAGCGATACAAAGGCGTTTAATCTTCCAGCTAAATAATCATCAGCTTTTAGATTACTTAGTGCAAGACTATGAATAAGATGATTGCAACTTGAAGTGTTAACTCTTATTATGACAAGTGTAATGTTTGTGCGTGTAATGTTACACGACTGACATCGTACATTCGTTTTTGTTTTTTATTGTAATTAATTTGTCTTTAAATTCATAATTTTGCACTGTTCGTTGTGCAAAGTTGGGTGTGAAATGTTGTAATGACAGCAGATGTCATGGGTTCAATTCAATTCACACTTTAACTGCGCCTTGAAGACGCAAATTAAAAGTAACTGTGTATATTTATGATTATATTGAATGTTATTGATATCTATAGCTTCCACGAACATAACTTTGGCTCCACCGGCCTTTAATAGTCGCTTGTTCAGTGATAGTTGCGATTTAGTATTTTCGAAGTTTCGTTACACACTAAAAACTAAATGGAGTACTACAATACCAAACACGTAATAATTTTAGTTAACTTAATTCGAGTGACGTAAAAATTCCAAGTCAATGCGAACACGACCTGAGTAAGAGACGCCGTTAAATACGAGAACTGCAAAAAAATCGTCAGGAAAACTGCGCTAGCCGTCGCGGGGCACGGGGTGCAGACTCTTGGTGACGACTGTACACGAGGAATTCTTTTTTGTCGAGGGAGAAGGCGAGGGCCGGAGGAATGGCTCGGGCCGGCGGCCGGGGAAGAGAAAGCCTGAGAACGCCGCTCTGCATCGAGCCTTTCCTGCCTGGGGACACCTGCGGTGCAACAATTACACTTCTGCAGCCTCGCCACTCGCCTGTGCTTCAACCACCCTGCTGCCAGCATGGACACAATCATCTTACTTACGCCCAACACACCCGAGCGTAACGTTCACTTAAGAATCCTACCAAGTTATAATACGAAAGTAAATTCGCGAAAATAAAGTAAGTTGTAAACTGAGACTCTTATCGAAACAGGCTTAATTACATAATAAAACCCACGCGAACACAAGACAGAATAGGTATTTCTCACATCCACTGTTTGCACAGATTCGTTATTTTCTACACTAAAACAAGATTAAAAGGCATGTTAAACAGCAAATTATAAACAAAAAATGTACGTAGGCCTACGTGAAAAATAATTGTAGTGAACGTTTAGGCCTATGTGAAGAATAACCTAGGTGCGCGCTTAATAGCGTTCTAAACCTATCAAAAAATAATCATAGCTGAAAAGGAGATGTATTAAAAATTTGTGTTTCTTCGTTTAATCTAACTGTTTTGTAGCAATAAACTTTNATCATAGCTGAAAAGGAGATGTATTAAAAATTTGTGTTTCTTCGTTTAATCTAACTGTTTTGTAGCAATAAACTTTTGCGCCCTGCTCACCTCAGCGATGTCGACTATAGCTATTTGGACGGCACAAAGCCAGCGGGCAACAGGTTTCACAGCTAGCACGCCGCTGGAAAACCGGCCATCCCGTACATGTAACAGCATTCTACCTTAGAACTACATTCAAAAATACTGAGGTAAACTATTAACTCACCTGACACCGAGTGAATCCTTAGCAAACACACTAGTACTACGATGGTAAACACACAATAATCCAGGCTTCGACACATGTTGAAATAAAAGATTAATANTTTGCGCCCTGCTCACCTCAGCGATGTCGACTATAGCTATTTGGACGGCACAAAGCCAGCGGGCAACAGGTTTCACATCTAGCACGCCGCTGGAAAACCGGCCATCCCGTACATGTAACAGCATTCTACCTTAGAACTACATTCAAAAATACTGAGGTAAACTATTAACTCACCTGACACCGAGTGAATCCTTAGCAAACACACTAGTACTACGAAGGTAAACACACAATAATCCAGGCTTCGACACATGTTGAAATAAAAGATTAATAAAAAAAAATCACTGCACACACATCAGTTATAACACTGTACACTTTCTTGCAGGAACACACACTACGTTTCAGTTCCACTCATCGCTCTTTTGTCTGTTACTTCTGTCCATTTATCAAACGTTCCTCAAGCGCCATTCCAAACCTCGCCTCGACATCCGTTCGAGCCGCGCCGCGTTTCGTCCTCTACTGCTATTGTTCGCTTCCACTCCGCGAAAGTAGTTCCTCCGGCGTATCCCTCCACCGCCCGCACTGTGGGAAAGTTCGCTACTGTGTGAAACTTGGCCGAAGTATTCCGTTATCGATGTTAGTTTTAATTCAATATTATTTCTATTTGATATCTCATTCTAAATGTATTATTACTTTAATAAACGCCACTCCAAAAAAGCAAGAAACACAAACCGCAGGTGGGAACTACATTCTTTCGCGAACTTTGAGGAATGCATTCATCCAAGAAGCGGTAGACCAATGGGGCGAGTTCATTCTGATTCAGTACAACAGCTTGTTTGAAGGAAAGGAATGAATTAACAGAGCGGACACCATCAAGTTAATGAGTAAACCAAGGCTTCGCGGACTCGGACGTGTAAAAGAAATTAAACGCAGGCAAAATAACGTCTCAGTTTTCGAATGCGACTGTGAGCTTGGTCCACTGAGAAGTTCCAAATCCATCCACGCATACTATTTTGACATTTGACACGTGCACACGCAAAACTTTTTAATATACATTTTCAATTTTTTTTTTTATTGCTAACAGTTTTAAGCAAGATTTAGCAGCCCATTTCTAGATTAACTAAAACAATTATATTGTATTTTAAACTAAAATTTTTGTTATTTTCTTTATATAAATGCTTTATAAAACATGCGTTCTAAATTAATATGTGTAGGCCTAAGTTAACCGGGAAAAAAATGCTTCGTATCAAAAACTTTTATTGCTGCAAAAATGTTCACAGACCTTTCGTAACTTTTGTACAACCACTTGTGTCTGAGACTGACATACTTTTTCAAAATTATCTTTTTTTTTTCTCCTAGCAATTTATACTAATTGTTTCCTAAGAATGATTTTAGGCTTTTTGGAAATCATTTCCCTTCGCCATGATTCATATTACAGGTTTTCTTGTTTTACAGTAGTGTTTTGTGATCCACAACGTCAGATGCTTTTATTAAATCGAGAAATATTCGCAGTGAGTCAATGCACTTTTCACTGCAAGTTAAAATACCGTTACTGTCAATAAACTCGCCAATTGACGATTCAGTATTTTTTTTTCTTTTAAGAAACCACGTTGAATTTTGTGAGATGTTGTATTAATCTATTTTTTATTGAAAGATTTTTGAGATAAAAATTGGTAGCGGGATAGATCTATTGTTTTCAATGTTAGTTGCGTTCTCCTTGTTTAATAAGGTCTATTTCCAAGTAATCAGAGAATACCCACGTTACTAATGATTAATGTATTGCATCGACAAATTGCAGCAAAAGTAGTTCAGAACATTCTTTTAATTGTTTTGGTAGGAATATTGTCAAGACCATCTGAGGATTTGTTATTTATTTTTGTACAGTTTGCTAAGGAGTTTTCTAGGTGCATTCAGAAGTACCTGTGTTACACTTACTCGCCTTTTGCTGTGCAGTTTAGCGCAAAGTAGTTTAGCTACGTTGCAGAAATAGTATTTATGTGCATTATAACTCAACACTTCTACAAAATGTCGCTACAACCTCGCGAACAGATTTACGCTAAACTCAGGCCAAGAAAGGCCACATGAAAATGTAGAAGTACTAATTGATAACTTTCAAAACGTAGGTAGTACATAAATTATGCTTTTATAAAATAAATGCGTTCATAGAGATTTTATTCCCATCTCGGTTTAGACAAAAGAACAGCTTACGAGCTGTAAGCGAATACGGTAGACATCTCCGCCATGTCAGCTGTGATGGAGAATGTATTAATGGCGCACACGTTAGCTCCACATTAAACACTCAGGTGCCGTAGTAATAAATGGCGGTTTTCCTGCTGGAACTGCCCAAAACCACGTGACTTAGACTACGACCAGCAATGTGTTTGCATAACTAAATGCTGTAGGAGGTTAGTGCACTTCTCCCGAGCGTCTTGTCTTGCATATGTTTTGTAAATACCACAAGTTTGCTGGAGAACTGAAATGTAAACAAGTGACTGCGTGAACACGTGATTTCGACAGTCGTCAAGGCAATCAGTTTAGCGCAAGCGCAGATTTACTTGAACTTCTCTCAAGGACTCATTTGAATTATCCAAGTGACACAAGGTGTGTGTTATCTGGTCCTGCTCGCGGATTCACCACAAATCCCGTGAAGAGTCGAAGACTAGCTATGAGAGCGGTAGTGCCCGGCGTCGCACCCTACTTCATCTGGACGACGTGTGTCGATGTAGAACTCAAGTTAGTACAAATAGTGGGAAATAGCATGACATCAGTGGGTAGAATAAGGCAACAAGAATGACAAATGCCAAACTACCCTTGTTTGTCCTACTAGCGACAGTAACAGGAGGAGATATGTGCTATTGGGTCGCGGACGGGGAAGGGGGAGTGTAATTTTCCTATTGTACAGTCGCAAGTCTAGAATTTGGTTTCGACTCATGGTAGGGGACACTATCTCATTATTTTAGGAAAAATTATTAAACTAATTACATAAAATCAGTATGTTAAACCATTCGCATATTATTACATTTCAGTTTTAAAACATTTACAGGACAGTATCATGTCAATGTGACTGAGGGTTGGGGATGGGGGGTATATATGTTACCCCCTCTCCTCCTTCTCTTGCCAATTTCCGGATCCGCCTGCAACAGTGGGTGTTGATACGACAGGTACTTAGACCAACATTAACAACAGCAGTTGACTTCGGAAACCAGGCGTAGGCTCTCTCAAGTGTGTCTTTCTGCTTGGTGAAGGGGATTGTCAAACACCAGCTCCGGCCAACCCAGGGACGTCTCAGGTACTCATCGCTAATGTCCTGAACGCGATGGTGGAGTTGTAACACTGGACTCACTTCCTGGACGGCGCAGGTTCCAGTCTAACTCTGGCCATTCTTGTTTCGGTTTTAAATGTTTCCGATACAATACAAGCGATTGCTCGAGTGGTTGTGTACTCCCAACTCCAACCTTGATTGTTTGCAGAAGTCAAAGTTTGTGTTTTACGGCACATAGCTATATTAGAAGTCGAAAGAAGATGGGATTTTGTGATTGTAATGGTAATGGAATTTGAACCACTTGGAATAATTACTCAGTTCTCAGATATTTCAATCATGCCAGGAATTGGGCTTAAAACATTGTACAATCCGACTTCCCACCACATGAATGTGACACTACTTAACGATCTCAGCTGCTGAGAACCATGCGCTTTTGGTCAATGCGGGGAACTTTCTCTCTCAAGGAGAAATTAATTTCTTTACCAGTTCTGACTTTAACAAAATATCTTTCTATAACATGCAAACAAACGAGAATGACAGTTCAGCTAGCTGATAAAAAGTCTAACCTACGTGAAAAACAATGTATAAATAAATAATTCGCATGGAATTCAATTATTGTTTGTAGGTTAGTTAATCAGATTTGTACTCTTAAACTATATGCGTCTGTTATCTCAAACCTAAGTGATAAAAATAATTAAAATAATAGTTAAAATTCCATATGGTACATCGGAAACTGTATATGCCACGGTAGTGTGTCTTCATGAGGCATCTTGCTTTGGTCTACTTCAAGTACACCTCTTTTTGGGTTGGTCAAAGTCAGCACCAACAAAAAGTTGACTTTTCCTGTACTTGAGCTTCGGGTAGCAATATTTCTCTCGAAAATGCTTCATTATGTTCTAGAATTTTCGCCTCCTCTTTCAGGGTAAGGAGTAATAGCAATAGTTTTCTACACTAAACTTAAAACCAAGAAACACTCCATCACCTGGGAGATACAGTCCTTAGTGAAATGTGAAATTGTTAGATAACTTGGTGTAGTTTCGGTAACTGAAGAATATGCAGGCTAATCGTTCGTGCTTAATCATGGTCTATTCGAAAGCTGCAGAAAACGCATACTCCTTTTTCTTAAAAGAATCTGGAAAATATCTTCATACAAATACATCGACATACCACCATATAAACTTACATCTCTAGTGGAAATTTAATTGTCTTTAAGACAATTGTTTTCATGTTTAAAACCTTGGGTCTCCTGATTTCCTCTTCCCAATAGCCCCTCTGCCCCCCTTTCTGTTGCTTCTCCTTGGCTTTAAGCCTTGCTTGAATATGCTCATTATCTAACAGGCGGGGGATATGTGGCAAATAAAACTACAGAAATCCACACAAGAACTTCCAGTGAATGGTGATGACATGTGATGTCTGAAGAGAATCTTGCTGACTGTGTTCCCAAATATCTCCTGCCTTATGAACTGATGAACCATTCATTGTGGTGGAAAGGACTACAGTGGTTCAATAAAGACCAGAGTAACACGACTAGATTAAGGGGACTCCTGGTACCATGGAAGCTGACACGCTATTACGACAGCAGAGTTACAATCCTGAGTCCTCTGCCTGAACAGAAGCCAACTGTTACTTTTCAAAGCTCGGTTGATTGTCTTTGCTAACAAAAATCAAGCGGACAGTCAATATTTTTGCACTATGCAAACTAGTGATTCACTTCAAGTAAGTGAACTCAAATCAGCACTCCTGGGCTCCGGGTGTGGAATTTGCTGCCGAACTTACAGCTGTTCAAAAGGTTTGATTCTCAGCTTTCCTCCAGAAGCTGAACCATTCCATAAACTCAGAAGTTACGTGCAGGAGTAGTGGTACGCTTGAAGCCCCAGCATCCCCATGTTGCCAGAAGCACCTTGCACTGCTATCTAGCGAGTGTCAGTTGATGTAGTAAGTTATCGATTAACTCGGAAAGGATTTACTGCAACTGGAGAGCTACCCATTATATATTTGAATACATTGAAAAGACTTTGGATAGGGCATGGGCAACAGCTGCACAAATGTGTTTTCCCTACAGACCGAGTCCTGTCACTGCCGGTATAAGAAACCTTTACAGAGTATGAACAATGCAAGTCAAACTATTTCTTAAGTCAGAGGTAGGTTATGCTGGACCATTCCCCGCATCAACAGATCGTGCCCAAACAAATTACAACAATTCGGGCAAATGTACATTTTATTCCCCACCAATAAGACCTTATATACTGATTAGTTGTCTGAAATTTCCATTGAGAATAGCATATATTACAGGGCAGCTAGATCAGAATTTTTAGAGCAACAATTTTTACTCACATACTAATTGTATTCCCTTTATTTATTATAATAAATTCAACGAAAATAAGTACTCATAACATAAATTCTTTTTTTTTTTTTTCCTTGAAATGAATTCAATAAAACCACGAACAGATTCTAGACCAGATTTTTAAGAACAATAAATCCAACCAAAATTTGCTGATGAATTACAAAAATAGCACAATTTATATATCATTTCAAATAAAAATGTAATATTCTAAGGTATATATAATATTGTTGTGTACATCATTGAAGTATTCATCAGTTAATGTTATCTAAATACTCAATTACACACTTAATTTTTAGAATAATTTTAACTTTTTAAAAATAAACGTTATAAAATGACAACAATTTTATCAATTTTTTCTTAAGATTATCATCTAACAATTTTTGAAGTTTTAATAGTTCGTAAATGAGTTCATCATTTGCAAAAGAAAATCCATTGCCTACAAGAATATTACATTTTTATTCTGCTATTAAAAACCTCTAAAATTTTCCTTTGATTGTTGCTTGGAATGACTGTCATTTATGTGTCTCAGCTCATTTATTTAATAACGATTTTTATGCATAAAAACTAACAAAAACAAATCAATTGAGGATTGAATGAGAAATAAAAATCTTTTTGGCTTATTTGCAGCAAATCGAGCAATCAATAACTACCAATCCAAACTCTTTTTCATCTCAAAATGTTAACATATTCTTCATAGCTTTTTTTTTAATACGAAGTATTTTTGAAAAATTATTTATATTTTGTTTAAGCAATTTTAATTTGTGTTTTTATTCAAAAAAATTAAATGAACATTTACTTAAAAATTAATTTTCTTATGTGTCGATTTGATTTATTTCTTAACCTCTGTGAATTATCGCTTTTATTTGAGTATAATTTATACAACAGAGGTTATAATTTTCCAAACTCTGTTTTATGTATTATTTAATTTTGGAAATTAATGAATTTTCTTTAAAAAAAATTTGTGTTAAATTTTGTAACAATACTCTCCCTAGATGCAAGAGTGACGTATCGGGGATCAATAGGGATGGTGGTCTTAATAAAATTAAAAGATCTTAATTTGATTTTTAATTTATTTACACAGGTATTATTTACAATAATAAAATATCTGTATCCACTACTACTCTTGTTATTTTCAGTGATTGCAATATTTAATATCTATCTTAATTATAACTAAGTCCTTATCAATGCCAATAATTTGGTTAAAGTCCCTTAAATCACATTCATTATTTAAACATATTAAACCTGTCTACTGTCATCATTTAAAATGTCTTACGCTGACGCATCCAGTTGAATAGTCCCGCACGTCGGTCACACTCTCTCATGTATCGATACTCGCAGTCTGTAGACTTCACTCACTCTGGTAACTTCTGCCTCCACTCGATGCTCTGCTGGTTCGTCGTCTTCGCACACCTGTCACTTAATTCGCACAATCCTCCAAACTCTCCACTCTCAAAACTGTCGGCTCGGAGGCCAGTCGCAGTTTAAATAGTATCGCTGGCCCGATCTGGAATGTTCCAGCACCCCGAGTCTCGCTTAGGCATACGAGGACAATTAACCAGAACATTCCTTAAAGATAAATGCAGAAATTTAAACCGCTGAAGGTGAGGAGCATACGAGTTACTATAGACTTATCGAGGCGGCATGCAGCTGTAAGCGCGATGGTATGTCTTTAAAAATCGCCGCGCCTCACGTTACCTGCATGACTTTCACACACTCCTCTCGCACAGCCGGGCCTACAAAGGAAGAGATGAACAGCAGCGAGCATGTAACACTAACCTCTTCTCAAGCATGTTCGTTCCGAACAGACTATGCAACATCCAGACCTTCATAGAGTGCCATGCAGTCGACGTGGACTACGTTTAGCTTTGCCTGGGAGCTTTGACGACAAATCCGAAAGTCTACATCAACGATCTTCTTCACAGTCCACTAGGAATATACCCAACATATACGTAGCTTCGGGCAATATCCTTTTTGCCTCTCTGGGTTGTACAGCCAGTTGTCCTTTGAATACCTCTTCCGACATACTCCTGTCATAGCGCGTCTTCTTCCGGTCACTATCTATTATGAGGGACTGTGGCGCAAAATCATGAATGCCAACTAGTCTGCCTAGGAATTTTTGGAAACCAAAATGCCCACTGGCTGCCGAATTATGGAGTTCCTTCAAAACATCTGGAAGCCTGCATTCCGGAAGGACCGACTGTAAGTGTGTGTGTTTTACATAATTACCTTTCCAGGTTCTATTAAGCACACCATTCTTCAATATGAGGAAATCCCAGATAGTTTCTTTCCACTTATTTAAAACTGTAATTTCTCTCAGGCTTATGCAATACCTTACTGAAGAATTGTAGTGGTCTCTTCTTCCCATCCTAAATCTGAGATAACACAGCTCCAATGCGTTCATTACTAGCATGATTATCCAAAATGATTCTGCCCTCTTTTTTTTCTGTAATCCGAGGTCTGGGGGAGATGTCATAATTTCCTTCAGTTTGCTAAAAGCTACTTCACACTCAGTGGTCCAAAAAATTTTCCTGTTTGCATCAGTGAGTCGACGTAGTGGCTTGGCGATCGTGGCGAATCCAGACACAAATCGATGATATTAGGCACATAATTCCACAAAACCACGCACTTCGGTATTGTCAGTTGGTTTCGGAAAATTTATGATGACTTTGGTCTTCTAGAGGTCTTTTTCAATCCTGTGGCCAGACACTATATGTTCCAAAAAATGTATTTTCTTTTGGAAAAGGTGGCTCTACTTAGGAACTAGTTTCAAGTTGGCTGCATCCACTTTCTGGAATGCAGAGTCTAAGCGTGATAGGTGCTCTCCAAATGTCCTTCCTATCACAACAATTTCATCTAGATAAACCTCATGGATATATAAAGGGAGGACTTTTTCTATCAGGCATTTGAATGTGGCAGGAGCATTACACAGCCCAAAAGGCCTTAACTTTGAACTGCCAGGTTCCTTTCCCTTGGATAGAAAATTCAGTTTTTTCTTGGTCCTCTGAAGTCACCTCGCACTGTCAGTACCTACTCTTAATATCCAAAGTAGAAAACCCCTGCGAACCTGCGAGGCTGTTCAGTGTGTCGTTTATCCTTGGAAGTGGAAATACATAAGTCTTTCTTTGTCACATCATTAAGCTGACAATAATCTACATAAAACCTCAGAGAGCCATATTTGTCCTTAACAAGTACAATGGGGCGACACCCAGAACTAGTTGATGGTTCTTTCACAGCCGACTCCCTCATTTTCTTCAGAATTTCCTGAGCTGCCTCATGCGAAACTGGTGGCAGTCATTTTGGTTGCTGTTTTATGGCCACGTATCTCCTGTACCAATATGGTGGCTGGTCACATAAATCCTTCCAAGGTAATTTGGTCTACAAGATAATGCATCCCTATTTTTCTGCAGTAATTCAGAGACAGCCTTCTCCGGTCGCCAGTTAAAGTTTTCTCTTGTTATTACTAGCACTTGCTTCAATACTTCTGGTGAAGGCCGTTCGATTTATTTTACTCTAGAAGCTTGACACACTACCTAATGGGTGCTTCTATTGTTGGCCGTCATCAATGCCCCCCCTCCCTCTCCCCAGCACAAATGGCTGTTGTGGAACAGGTGTCATCAACTTGACGGGGTTTCTATTGGGGGTGAAGCTAGCAGGTTCTGGGACCTCGATCACGGAGCATTGAACACGAGGAGGGGCGCTGGTAGGTGTAGGCCTTGTTGGTACTCATGATGGGATGTAACTTGGTACTAAGTTCAGGCGTCTGGCCGCCTTGTCGGCAGCTGACGGTATACTTGGAACTACTTGGCTTTATCGATGGTGTGGGAGTCAGTGGTGAAATAGCATGTAGAACATGCCAAAGCAAGCTTCTGTTCCCTCTGGTGGAACTGGTAGTGATCCCCTTTGCCGAGCAGCTTCTTCTCTCTTCCACATGTAGGATCGGCTGTCACCCTGTTCACTGCTCTCTAGGCCTCCAACCAGCGGGTTGTAAGCTACTCGGATCCTGAAACGCCGAAGGCAGTTCTTGAAATGAAAAACACAAAGTCTGAAAACTTGCGTGTAATTACTCTTACACAAAAATTTTCATCACTCTACGTGAAAACTTTACACGGTTCTGGCACGTGGCCCGCCAGATAGGTAAAACTGCGAAAGTACACAGTTGTGCACAACTGTGAATTACTGGCATGTTAAGCTTCCCTGGGCGATGTTATTCATGGGGAAGAAGGGGCGGCGTCTCCTGGTGTAGAAAAGATCAGGTTCCAGTAAGTTACATCAGACTATTGCAGCTAAAGATCATTGGCGCAAAAACCAGAAAGCACCCGGAGCGTGACGCGTGCCAACCCCTTGAGACACTTGACGCTGCCCTGCAGGATTGATGGTGTGAATTGCCTCCTGCATACCTTCAGACATTAGTCGAGTCCATGCCATGTCGTCTTGCGGCACTTCCTCGAGTCCTTTGGGCGGGTTNGGGCTACACGATATTAGGCAAGTGTACCAGTTTTTTTGGCTCTTCAGTGTATATGTAATGCTGTATGCATTTAGAGTTGTTCCGTGTCCTGGTTTCACCATGGCGTAATGGCTGTTCATGTATACTGAGCACTTTTAAAAACCCGACTTAAGATCTTTTTGCGATCATATTGTGCAAGTGCAATATTCCATCAAATGTAAAACTAACTTTGCAATGGGCATGCGCACTCTATTCATGCGTAGGTCCAGAGAAACTGTGGAATTATTAGAAAAGTAAACATTGTGCAAATCTGCTAATTCTTACACTTACATACAATAAAAAATACAGAATACAAAATATATTATTTCAGTAGTCAGAAATGTTTACCTAATATTTAAATTCGACGTTAAGAAAAGGAACTACTCTCTCTCCGTCGTTTCAAACTTTACTGGGTGCATATCAGACTGTGTGTCCGTTAAAATACATGCGAGTACCGGCAGTGAGTTACTTTTTCAAAGGATGAGTTCGAAAGTTCAGTTAACTGCGAACAGCTTATACAAGAATAAACGAAATGTAATAAATAAATANTTCAAAGGATGAGTTCGAAAGTTCAGTTAACTGCGAACAGCTTATACAAGAATAAACGAAATGTAATAAATAAATACATTAATTATTGGAGTTTCACATAAGTACCTCAAGGTTCGCTATTAAAAAGTGGCTTCCAAAATGTCTAGTTTTCTCCGTAATTTAGCGCGGCTGTAGCTAATTGTCACATATACTTTTCTATGGGAGTTTATGTTTCATTTTGTGTAGTCTCTGGTTTAAATTCANGGCTGTAGCTAATTGTCACATATACTTTTCTATGGGAGTTTATGTTTCATTTTGTGTAGTCTCTGGTTTAAATTCAAATAGATTTGCGATAATAAACAAACAGAATGTTTGTTTTGCAAATGGCAAAGTTAAAAGAAAATGTGATTATATAGTGTTTGCTTTATTAGCGTTTTTATCAACTGGGTTGTGGGATTAACAGAAGTTAAATGAATTAAAACAATGCCTCTAAAAAACGTTCCTGATGATGATGATCGGTTGGCATCCATAAATAAACAAATATTCGAAATAAAAAAGAAAATACAACTCTCTGGTAAGCAGGAATAAATGTTAGCTAAAGGTTGTCGTGATTCTAAATAGAATAAAATAAGAATGTGGTTAAGGTGTTGATTTTTTTTTGGCAATTCTGAATTATTTAAGACTCATTTCTTAAAACGATTTAACATATTTACGTTTGTTTGCTGTGATGTATGAAAGTGGCACTTTGCACTTTAATTAGTATTGCCTCTACAGTAGATTTGGACATCATTAGTACATAAATCAAGCACTGTGATATTGAGATATTTAGTGTAGGCCTATTGATTGGACACACATTCCTGCACAACATTTATGTCTTGTTGCAAATAGAAAAAAAAGTGAAACTGTTCCACAGGAGAGGGTCTAGTGGTCAGACCACTTGCCTCTCAGCAACGTGAACCAGTATTGATTACTGACGGGGTCACCAAAGTGTCTGCGCGTGGCTGACGTTGGTGTTAGCCTGCAGGTTTCCGCTGAGCATTCCCGTATCCCCCGCCGTTCTTACATCTGCACCCCGTGTCACCCTCGCTGGTGGGCAAGACATCACTGTTAACTGCCTCAACTTTCTGTACCCTAGAATAACTAATAAAAAGAGTTACTGTACATCAAGAAAATTATGCAATCACTGCTTAAGAGAACTCATTATCTTATACTCGTGCGAATTAGCGTTCAACCTGTAGACATTACTCACGAGTACTATTTGCTCTCAAAATTATTTCCGGCTAATTATTTTTTGCATAATGACATGACAAATTACAATTTTAGTGTTTTTAATTCCTTAAAATAAGGGTATTCTTGCATATTTTTAATTTGTAACTGAACTTTTTGAGAAACAAAATTTGTTAAGCATACCTTAAAATGAATTATGACATGACCTTTCAGTCAACGTTGCTAAATTTTTTGTAAATGTTTTTGTTTATTAATTTATATTTTTTATTTTATGAATAGAAACATCCAGTAGATTGACAACGACGACCTATAACCTAACTAATCACATACACAAAGTCTCAAAGGTAGAAAAAACATCACATTCTCATCTAAAACTTTTCTAGTAGTCTTCAATTTCCTCTGTATTATAGAAACTCTAATTTTGTGAATTTTTTTAATAAACTTGTTTATGTCCTTTTCAGAAGTTACTTCTTTGGGTAATGTGTTAAATCAAAGACCTGAGTTGTAAAGACCTTTTTTTTCGAACAAAGAGCTCGTATGCTGCATAACTCGCAGCTAATAGTGATTTCTATTATCATATTGATGAACATTTTCATATTTATAAAAACTATCTAATGTTCTGTTTTATAAATATAATTACGTGAATGACATAGTCAATTTACAGAGTTTTTTTTTTTTCATGGGCTATGAAAAATGGTTTACAAGAGGTTCTTTAGTTTACACCAGATATAATACGTAGATTTTTTTTGGACCAAAAATATTTTTTTATTACGATTTGAATTTTTCCACAATTCAATTGCATATGTCATTGCAGAGTGAAAAAATTCATAATATATCATCAGTAATTTTTTTTATCTAACACACAGCTAAGTGCTCCTCACGTATAACAAATTGTAGAAAGTTTATGATATGTTCGTAATACTAAGTCAATTTCTTATCTATTTGCAAACTTAAAAATTTCATTACAACAGCTGATCAATTTTATTTATTTTTATAAGTATTTAAAATTTGTACTTTATCCCTACGTTGTTTACAAAATTGTTTTTCAACATTCATTAATAATCTATTTATTTGAAACCATTTATCTAAAGATGTTAATGTTCTCTTAGTAAGGTTATCAAGGTTATAAGACGGGTATCATCAGCAAATGTGTTACGTTACCGTTTTATATATTACTTGGTAAATCGTTAACGTAAATAAGAAATAGTAGCGGGTTAATATGCCCTGTTGTGGAAGGAGTCTGTCTTAACTGATAAGTGTCTTGAAGAAAAAGTGAGAAAAATAACAGTTTGGAAATCAGAGAATTTTCAAATTAATTTTAGAAAGGGTGGCAACTCTGTGTACGTTCAGTGTTCCTAGTAAAAAAAAATTGATTTGTTTGTGATCCAAAAACCTTGTGATTTGACTTGGTCTACATTTCTGTTGTAATCCCTGTATTGATGATTGTCGTGTTGCTTTCCGGACACCCAAAGTATTATTCCTGCTTTTTAATAGCGATACGGTACAGAAGTTCAAAATATGTATGGGGTCTAGCTTATAATATTTCTTCATGCTTGAAGGTTAGTTAGGCCTACACTTTATTTAGTATAAACTTGGTATTTTTGTATGTACTTGATTAACAGATGCAACCTTAGCCAGAATTTGTTGCGGTGACCAACATTTTGCTATGTATAAAATTTATTTTTGTTCCAGAGGGTCAACGGAAAGCATATTTTGAAGAATGCGATCTGGAAAAGAAGGAGAACACAGAGAAAATAAGGAATTTAAAAAAAGAAATTCGTGAACTGTACTTAGAGCTGGCAACTTTCCCCAAGGTACATCTGCAGAGTGGCTGCATTTCGCAGCGTAAAGGGCGTTGGAGGTGTCTCGTGACGCGAGGAGGCAAGCCGGCAATGTCTGGAGCGCCTCTGATGGGTACCCCGCTATAATCACTCGGCCCTCCTAGCAATACCATCCTGAGCGAAAGAACTTTTGCAAAGCTTTTCCCTTCCAAACTTGTCAATCTCCCCTTCCTACAATTCAATCAACCTTTCAAATAATATTCTCTGTTCTCGAGCACCTGCCCCTCACGCCTAAAACAACATTTTATTGACAAAACATTTTACGTTTTATAAATAAACATGTTTAAATATACCTGAATTTTATCATGAAATACGTAACTCACAACTAAACAAATAAAAAATGTTTAAATATTATTTTATTAAATAAAAAAATTTATTTTCTTTTCTTGGCCTCTATGAGCGTAGGATGGCCCTGTAAAACACAATCTAACATTGGCAGTGAGATTGTAGAAAGTTCTTCTCCATCTTGTGAATGAGTGAGTTTGTGACAGAGCGAGGTGGGCACTGGATTCACGTTCGGGAGGACCTGAGTTCGAATCCCTGTATGGTCATCCTGATATTTCAGTTTGCCGTTGTTTACTGAAATCACTCTAAGGCGAATGCTGAGAAGGTTCCTTACTAAAGACTATGGCCGATTCCTTCCCCATTGCTGCTTCTCCGAGCAACTTGCTCCGTCTGTAATGACCTCGCTGTCGACGAGATGTTAAACCCTACCTATCAAGTTACCTACCTGTAGAGGCGTTTGGGAGATGAACTTGATTGTTGTAGAGATCTGCCCAGGGTAGATTCTGTGCCAACTTTAATCAGTTAAACCATTTTGTTAACTTTCCCAACTATGCATGTTACAGTGATAGCTTACTGTGTTTAATATGTAGTCCAATTTATTTTATGTCTAAACATATTGTGACACCTCTAAAAATTTTTTTGAAGAGATATAGTTTTTAAGGTTTGTGTTTGTCATTAAGATTCTTGAGAGATTTATTATTTCATATTCTGGTCTGATACTTATCTTGCCAGCTCCTAAACTCGAGTGTAAGTTGTATATTAAGTCACTGTGTAGTAATTTTGTGTCTATTTAATACTCTTAAGTTGTAAGTAATTTGTAACTGTACTTGCATAACATAAGCATTTGCACATCAATCTATACCACACTTAGGATTTGCCACGAAGTGTGAAGTAGAACCCCGTCACCTTCCACGAGACCTGCGCCCCTCACGTCAGCACGGCTGGTTCTGGAGAGAGTCGCGGGTACACACAGATCACCCTTGTAACATACTATACGCCCTCACGTCAGCACGGCTGGTTCTGGAGAGAGTCGCTGGTACACACAGATCACTCTTGTAACATACTATGCGCCCCTCACGTCAGCATGGCTGGTTCTGGAGAGAGTCGCGGTTACACACAGATCACTCTTGTAACATACTATGCGCCCCTCACGTCAGCACGGCTGGTTCTGGAGAGAGTCGCGGGTACACACAGATCACCCTTGTAACATACTATACGCCCCTCACGTCAGAACGGCTGGTTCTGGAGAGAGTCGCGGGTACACACAGATCACCCTTGTAACATACTATACGCCCCTCACGTCAGCACGGCTGGTTCTGGAGAGAGTCGCGGGTACACACAGATCACTCTTGTAACATACTATGCGCCCCTCACGTCAGAACGGCTGGTTCTGGAGAGAGTCGCGGGTACACACAGATCACCCTTGTAACATACTATACGCCCCTCACGTCAGCACGGCTGGTTCTGGAGAGAGTCGCGGGTACACACAGATCACCCTTGTAACATACTATACGCCCCTCACGTCAGCACGGCTGGTTCTGGAGAGAGTCGCGGGTACACACAGATCACCCTTGTAACATACTATACGCCCCTCACGTCAGCACGGCTGGTTCTGGAGAGAGTCGCGGGTACACACAGATCACCCTTGTAACATACTATACGCCCCTCACGTCAGCACGGCTGGTTCTGGAGAGAGTCGCGGGTACACACAGATCACCCTTGTAACATACTATACGCCCCTCACGTCAGCACGGCTGGTTCTGGAGAGAGTCGCGGGTACACACAGATCACCCTTGTAACATACTATACGCCCCTCACGTCAGCACGGCTGGTTCTGGAGAGAGTCGCGGGTACACACAGATCACTCTTGTAACATACTATACGCCCCTCACGTCAGCACGGCTGGTTCTGGAGAGAGTCGCGGGTACACACAGATCACTCTTGTAACATACTATACGCCCCTCACGTCAGCACGGCTGGTTCTGGAGAGAGTCGCGGGTACACACAGATCACTCTTGTAACATACTATACGCCCCTCACGTCAGCACGGCTGGTTCTGGAGAGAGTCGCGGGTACACACAGATCACTCTTGTAACATACTATACGCCCCTCACGTCAGCACGGCTGGTTCTGGAGAGAGTCGCGGGTACACACAGATCACTCTTGTAACATACTATACGCCCCTCACGTCAGCACGGCTGGTTCTGGAGAGAGTCGCGGGTACACACAGATCACTCTTGTAACATACTATACGCCCCTCACGTCAGCACGGCTGGTTCTGGAGAGAGTCGCGGGTACACACAGATCACTCTTGTAACATACTATAGAGTATGCGAGAGAAAGTCCAGTCCAGAAAACTGCTCTTGTGGAGAAAGATGTATTGCCTACTGTTGCTTTATAATAAATAAGCGATCAATAGTAAGGAAATAAGATTTTGTTAATTAATTAATAAGTAAAATAATTTACTATAACTTAACAATTAGATACAAAATGTGAACAAATAAATAGAATTAAATAAGTAAAGCAATACAAAATTGCTTAAATAATTACATTTTAGTTTTTTCATGATACTTACTTTTTGAGTTTGTGAATCTGTATTGGGTTTATCTTTGCTTGTTAGTTTAATTCGTGGTTATGGCGATGAACAAACAAAAGTGAATAAATAATAATGAATAAATGAACAAACAAATGAATAAATATGGCATTTAATAAATAAATAGATGGTTTAATATGAATAAATAAAACAAATGAATTAATAGAGGAATAAATCAATGAATTGTCGAATGAAGGATGAATTACTATAAGTACCTAATTCAATAAATTCATAAATAAATTAATAGATAAAAAAATTAATAATGAATGAATAAAACAGTAATTAATAAATATTGGCTATTTAAGAATGAAGACTGTAAAATTGATAAATGTATAATAAATGAATAAAGTATAAGAAAATAAAAAAGTTAATTAATAAATATGTAAATAAATTACTAGGAAATTGGACGTTCTCCCTCGGAAGTCGGAACTTCTACCTCGGAAATTGGATTTTCCCCCTCGGAAAAGCAAACCTCTCTCGGAAAATTGGACCATTTCCCTTCAGATATCGGACCTTTTCCCTAGGATATCGGACATTCTCCCTCAGACATCGGACCTTTTTCCTTGGATATCTGGCCTTTCCCCTCGTATATCGGACATTCTGTCTCGGACATCGGACCTTCTTCCTCGGATACAGTATTCGAAAATAAGTCAACCACACAAATTTTGCAGATGAAAAAAAAATTTTGATGTATGTAATCTTACATTAATTTTTGCAGACTGTTTTATTTAGGCATGTAAATGTACATTTGTCAGTTCATTGATGCCAGAAACAAAATTAGATAAAACATATTGTCAGTATGTAACATTCTGTCGTGTAATCTCGGCCAGATATGCCAGACTGCTGTCCTCTCTGCACAACTGTTTGATCCCAAACGTCTTCATTGTATTGTGAATGCACTAGAGCTTGTATACAAAATTTCGGGTTTGACGTGTGTTAGAAAACAACTTGCTATAGCTGAAAATGATTTTAACAGCCTTTGGTGGCATGGAGAAAAAAGTGGTATTGGGGTGAAAAGCATGTCAATACTCCGAATAATAAATCCTGACTGTCACTTTTCCAAGTTAATTTTTTTGTGTAATGTGTAACGTTGCCTCACGTCTGGGCCGCCATGTTTGTAACGTGGCAGCCTTCAGAAGTGGCGGCTGGAAATTACGGCAGCGACCTCCCACACCGACGGTAATAATTAGGCAGGATAAAGTTTGCAGGTGTGGGGGATATTTGCCATGCTCGACGCGTCCTTTCCGAGTATTGGTGGACTACTGCTTCTGTATACCGTTCTGCTAGCGGGCGGTAGGCACACAGGGTATAAGTCGCCCCGTGCCTATCCCCACTCCTCGCCCCAGGGGCCAAAAATGTGGACAAATAAGGGCATGGCATGGGCCGGAACGCTTCCCCCCACGCCATGTCGAACTGCGTCGTAGTGAAAATATAATCAATGTTCTGGAAGGAAAAACTGTCCACTGAAGGTGAAACTCTGCTATCTACTAATGCTGATGCAAACAAAAACTAAGATTTCTCAAAAGGCAAACGTATGCCCGATAAACAAACTACCATAGCTTTAACTTTGAATCCTGATAAAATATTACAAAGCCTCGTAAAACGAAAGAAAATGAACCACGAATCCCAATAATTATTATTTCTGCGCCATTACAAATATTTATGAAACTGACAAAGAGGGTGGGAATGGGTTTAACTATTACCTTCCCCCAACTTATTATTTTTTTAAATTAATTTTTGTTCAGAATAAATAGGTATATATTGAGCTGTTTGTTCTTTTTGTATGTAGTTCCTCATAAAATGTTCTTATCCCTACAAAACTTGTAAGAAAAGTGTATATTGCAAATGCCTTGAATGGGTGTGTGAAACTTTTTCAGTTGGATGATGACATCTTCAAGACAGTTCAGAAACCTTCCAAAGATATTGCTGCTCTGAAAAACAAAACTATTGATGAAGTTGTCTCGATATTGGATTATAAAGTTATAGATCTGAAGAAAAAGTTGGACCTTGTTCACCATCAGTCAAAACAGGTAAGTGAATGTTTTATAACCTCATCCATTAATTATATTTTTCAGTCATATTATTTTTTATTTTGCTGAGGGGGGTAATTTTTTATAGAGAACTCAAGAGCTGTGGAGATTCGTGATTTCCAGCAGAAATGTATGCTATCTCTTTGATTACAAACAAACTGCAGTGTTGTGTGTCTCCAACCTGTGCCTGATGTGAAATTAAGCACAGCAAAAGTGGCACAACATTCTGGCCCACGTGGAAAATGTGTGTTTTGACAGTCAGTATATCTTAGTTGTCCGTGGCCTCCTGTCAGTTATCCCCACAAGAAGTAAGTATAAAGCTTTGTTCTTATAATTTATGTGTGGCAACGGTTAGTCTCAGTAATCACCACGCATTATTACTCTTCAGGGAGGAAAATCATTTTTCTTACATGAGCCAGGAAAAACAATTTACGAGTGGAATTCCCTGCATCATCCTCATTGATTCACACACTGCCTGCAGGTATAAAGACAAAATGTTTTAATATTTTAATTTATTTAGTTATAATGCACTTAAGACACTGAGAGGTTTGCATAGTTATTATTAAAAGAGTACAGTGTTATAGGACCTGCCGCGCAGACTTTAGGCAGCTATGGTATGTTGGTCATGTGGGAGCAGTCGGGTTGCTGTCTGCTAGTGTGGAACCTCAGAGGATGTGGGGGTTTTGGCTATGTTGATGCATTCGCTGGCTACTGGTGTTTATATTCACGTGTGCTTTCCTAGTGGCCAGGACCTGTGGCAGTCTAGATTATCTGAAGGTCTCTTATGGGGACTGGTGAGGTTGGTTGTGTTTCAGATAATCAATGTTTTAAATAGAGGAGCTGTGCCCCTCGTGGGGGTTCGGGCCACCATCGTCCTGAGCAGAACCAGACTTGGAAGCTTTTGTGGCTGGAGTCTTGGGGTTATATGTCTCTGGGTTGAAGCCACGTCTGGTTGATAACTTTTCCCTTCAGCTATAGCATGGGTTTTGAGAACTTTCAGTATTCTGGTATTTTTTTAACTTTTTCTCCACTAATCTTGAAAATTACTAAAACTTGTATTTTGGAAATGACTAACTCTTATATTTTCTAGGATATTTTTATATTATTTTTGATTTCAGTAATTAATAACATTGTGGACAGTAAAAATAGCACACAGAAGGATGCACTGAATGGTAGTGAAACTTTGCAGAATTAGGGGTAGATGAGAAGTAGACATGATCGCAAAAACAGAGCATCAGGACAATTACATGTGGATCTGTGGTACACCATCTGGTCATCTTCAGTAGTGCGTTGCACCCCCTCGCACTGCCGTGAGGTCCAGTAGATGCCTGATGTTGTCCTGAGGCAAACGGGCCCACGATGGTTGGACGGATGAGTTCCAAATCCCAGATGCCGTGGCATGACGGCAGCTGTTTCAACTTGTCCCGCGTTCGCTCGATTGGAGACATATCAGGGGAGCGAGCAGGCTGTGGTAGTATTTGGACAAGGCGGACATGCATACGTTACATAATACATACAAACTTCAGTTCATAAATTGACATGACAAAAAAGTTGAACACTGAAGGTAGCTTGTCCTGTGGAACATAACTCAACATACTTGAGTAACGTTTGTGCCATCTGCAAGTGGTATGGATGTCTTTAACTTCTTGAGATGTGGGAATTATGAATATTCCACTTATGGGGTACAGAGAAAGAGAAACTGTATTTGCAGGATTAACCACATCAAAAATATGTGCAAAAGATCGCAACTAGACTCTTATTTGCAAATTATTCACAACATCCAATAGGCCACAAAATTAGTATAAAATTACTTCTCATCACTGGAATCCTTGGAGAGTCCCCACACAGAGGGAAGGGAGATTTCTGCTAGAAAATGATGTTACAAATGTCTAGGACCAAACTGTTTTTTCCTTTCTACATTGACACTGTATGGTTTTCTGTTCCAAACTCATAGACGCATTGTCTGATATCCTGCATAAAATACATCTAGGAATAGGAAAATTACTAATCGAAAGTTTGTGGTACTATGGTATGAATTTAATAATTATTCTTTCAAAATAAACAATTAGAAGCGCAAAATACAAGTAGCTCTTAAGTAACAAATGTTAATATGGCTCACTTTATCTCAACGCTTATTAATGGGTACTTAGATAAGTAGTAGGACGTGCAAACTCAATACAAAATATAGAATAGATATACTATCTCTGGAACTTACTTAAACTGAACGTCTTGCAGTAAAGATTGTATCTAATTTAATCTAGTTTAAAAGGCACGTACGGTATGGCCCAGTTTGTCCAATACTACACCATCTATCGACTATTGAATGCTTATGAGCTCCACCAGAAGTTGCCCTCGATGTCACCTCCGCCAACACTCGGGATCAATCACCCTGAGCAGTGCTCGAACTCTGCCGATGTTCAGCTGCAACATCCACTGGACAACAGTCGACCACGCCCCACATGCCATTGATGCGCTAATGCCTACAGGTCACGAGGAGCTGAAACACGTGGCCGCTGTATTTATTATAATCGCTGTCTCCTGAAAGATCGTAAATGAAAACTGCGGACATGCCAGCTATCGTAATACGACTCGCCACCCTGCGAGTACTTGTGCATTCTGTCTTCTTTTTATAAGCAATTCAGTAGCCTAGCAGGCTATTCCCACCGTACATTTTAAACTAAAATACACACAGTTTAATTTTATATCTATAAGTTTATTTGTAACATTAAATAACACAATAATTTTGATTTTGAACATTGAATTACATGATGGTAGCAGACAGCACGTGGCAATTTATTAAAACACAAAAGGATATTTTATAATTAATTCATTTGTCAATCAAATTAATAATGATATGAAAAATTAAATCTCAACTTACGTTAGTAAAACATTAAGAATGAAATACAATTGGTGAAGTGCAAGAAACAGCAGACTGGACTTTTTGTTGCCTTACGTGAGACAGTTCACATTTCAAGTTAAGAGTTCTGACATTGCGTGGTTCAGATTCAAGTCTCATTGAAGTGAGGTAGGCCGTCTCCTTACTCTTGGTATCGTTTGGTGTTTCTTGCGAATGCGGTTTGGATCACGCACTGTCTACGACCGCTGGCGTACTCTCGCTATTTACATTGTTTCGTGGTTGTTGCATGGTTTTTTGTTGATGTGCCATTTTCATTATCTGGTAGTGTCTACAAATAGACCATTTATAATTTGTAATATAGAATTATGTATAAATATACTTATTACACTTAACTGTGAATGAAAAACAATTACAAGCATTGCAAGGGGACCATAAGATATAATTATGTTTAAGTTAATTTAAAATACCTTTTTTTTGAGCATATTAAAACCAAAATTTCAAGGACATTTACTACCACTTCTGTCCCCCCTCGTCAAATTTTTGGCATCAGTGGTTTGGTACAAAAAAATGTACAATTCACATTTCTGTCACTAGATTTGTGTAACTAATTATAAGTAGACTGTATTTATTGTAAGCATTCTCAGACATACACCAGTGAAGGTATTTGAACAAACGTGCGGTTGAGGTACGTGTATATTGAAAACTATTGTTACCCTAAACAAAATAACATTGCAGTGTCCCTGAATGTAACATAACATTTACAAAAGCTGTTNTTGAAAACTATTGTTACCCTAAACAAAATAACATTGCAGTGTCCCTGAATGTAACATAACATTTACAAAAGCTGTTGTCCTTTATATTATAGGAAGAAATTTAGTCTTGTTATGTTATAGGCCTCCGATTCAAGCCTCTATGCATGTCTGTATTTTCTACATAACGTTTCCATTCAGGAATAAGATATTTTCTTTTCTCACACTCTGTATAATGGTTGAGAATACTATTGTGGAAATTATTTGCACATCTATATGTCATAAAGTGATAAGCTAATAATGACACAATAAGAATGGCCTCTGGATTATTTTTGTTAGGTAATTTTGTGCCCTCCACCAAAGATGTCAGTATATTGGTGGTCCTGCGTGTTGAAATATCACTTCCAAAACGAATAAAACATTTGGTCTTTTTAACATTATGTAAAGGTCTTTGGCTAGATCCAGCATTATACAACGTCCCATGTCACATGAATGAGTAGGCTGTGAAACATGTTGGCAAAGTTGAATGAGGTCACAATGTTTTTGAAGACTTGGGTAATATACTGTTTCAGGACAATTCACACTGTTGAGTTAAATTGTTTTATTTGCAGAAAAATCCCTTTCTAAAGTCTTCAGCATCAAGGTTTTAAAAGTATGTCATTTTGAGACTTATCTTGACGCCTCAAGAATGTAAGTGGATCTTTTTAGACATCATATTTCCCACAAACTTCAGTTTGTTTGTTGTATTGAAGTCGATTATTTCCGTCTCCTTTGCAGCAGCTAAAAAAATTGTGGCCTTGACAAATTGTGAATTTTTTATCAGTTTTCATGAAGGGGAAAATATTTTTGGTGTAACTTTTGGCTTTTATCCCCTTGCACACGCTTGTCACGTGAGTCCCACCTGTTTACAGATGTAAATTACTGGATATCGTCATGACTTTCTATTCACTTGCCAAGTTAGTGAGAGAATAACATAACATTTGTTAGTGTTTTTTTATAAAACTCATGTATTTTTATTAATGAATAGTTTTATCATTTTCTTCTTTAGTGTCAGCACAGAATCAAAGTACTTGCAGATGAATATCATGGTCTTCTGCAAAATAAATCTCGACAGCAACTGTTGCAGAAAACAAGAACACCAGACATTCAGGTACGTGTGGATGTGTGAGTAGTAGTTCTCACTAGTGTGAAGTGCTTACACCTATGTAGTGTCACCTCGTTACATTTCAAATTAAATTACAAATTAATATTTCAAATCAATTAATACGTCATTTTCATCTTCTGAAATATTTTGTATTAAGTTAGTTCTTCTTCAAACAAAATTAGCACAATTACCAATTCAATTCTTTTCAAATACAATAAAATTGCTATTTCTTATTATTTAATTATTACTTCTTCATCCTTCAAAATTTATTGTAGCAATTATTTTAGATATTATATCATTAAAACCTACTTTCTTCACCATTCACGTCCATCAGTGGAAGTGGTGAGAATTATTCTGTCAGAAAAAATTAGATCTATTTTACTTCTGCCTTACTTATGTTGTCTCCTGTCCTCCGATTGGCGGTCGCCTGACCACGACACATATCTCCGCCAATCAGCAATGGCGAGATGAGAGACAACCAGGATAATTTTATTTAGTACTTTTGTTTGATAAACATTTAATTTCTTTCTATCCTCTAGGAAGGAATTGAAAAATAACAAACAAAATATTAATACTGATACAGTCTAGAAACTAGTGAAAATTACTTACACGTGATCTCTATGTCAATAAACTATTAAAACAACCAAAGATTATACTGTTAACTCATATAATAAAAAGTAATTTTGAAATAATATTAAAGAAAGTGACAAAATAAGTAAGAACTGTGTAATCATATAATTAAAATATCTATGATCAACGTTAAACATAACCCTCAAAACTGCAATGTTGCAACCTGATTTTGGTGAAAGGTGTCCAATGCTTGGCCAAACTTCGATCTCCTATGTGCACACCTTCAGTTTTCATTGGGTTATTGGCCACCAGTGATTTAGCATCGTAAGATGCCCAAACACCCAACGTTCCCTAAGAAAAAATTAAAAATTCATAAATCAGCATTTTAAAGTGCAAACTATGTGTTAAATTTTGTGATGGTGATGCGTGGTGCAGTACGCCAGTCTTCTCTTCCCCCTCTATTCTTCGTGCCACTCTCGACTCCGGACACCGCACAGGCTGGCATCTTCAGGGTATGTTGCAGGGACTGGGACATTGTACAGTTCACAGCAACGAGACCAGGGGCGTCGTCATGATTTAAATAATCACATTAATATGCTATATCAACATATACTGAATTAGAAGGCTAAACAACTATTAGATAATAACAAGCTAATATTTAATTNATTAATATGCTATATCAACATATACTGAATTAGAAGGCTAAACAACTATTAGATAATAACAAGCTAATATTTAATTTATTCAATTAACGTGCTATAAAACTCTACAATTTACGCTTGTGACGTGACCAAGCCTGGCTACGACGATAAAGCCAACTTGATCTGCGGTGTTCTCAGAGTTGTGAAGTAATTGCCCGGCGCCAAGCTCTGCGGTGAGCTGATGAGATGTAGGGTCGTCGGTCGACAGCCTAGGGACTCTGGAAACACTCCGTCATATACACTCTGCCGAGGTTGTCGGCCACCTCGCACGCCGTACTCGATTATTAATAAAACAGTGGTACTGATGGTTAAGGTATTTATTACCCCGTTATGAACACTTAACTACACAGAAGACACATGTACATGCGACCACGTGGTCTTATAATGCGAGTCTCGAAATGCACTTTTGATTTCCAATAAATAATCTCGTCGCTCTCCCGCCGACACTATGCAAGTTAAATAATAAAAGATATGATGATAAATGATTTATGATTTGATGGATGCGACTCGATACTATGCGACAGATGATGTCCTTGCTAGGGCTTCTACGGCGTGGGTGAGCGTTACATCCGTGCTCATCCAAGGGTTGACGAATACTGCCGGAAATGTGCGCCGGCTTCCGCCGTCTAGCCGCCGCCAACGCCATGCGGTGACATATTGAAACATAATGTACACTGAAAGATGCTTATGGGATGGAAAATGAGATGAACTAAGTTAACACAAGAAAACATAATTACCCTTACACAAATACATAATAAAAAGGATAATACTTATTCTAAATGTTTTCATTGCACCAGCCACAGCATTGCCAAATGTAGAATGTCACATGTCTCTGGCTGTGGCTGGGCAGATTGTCTCCGATGACAAAACAAATTATTAATTAATTACACACTGACACTATTTACAAATACACTGGCGAAATAACTGAATAAATAATTAACACTAATGCACTCATGCCCACAAGCCTGTCAGTGTGGTGCGTCTGGTGTGGGTATACTGCGGCAGTCAGTGGGCAAAAGGACTCGTGAACATGCGGTTCACGTCANGCAAAAGGACTCGTGAACATGCGGTTCACGTCACTTGTAAGCTTAACTTTTTGTTTCTAGGAATTTATTTGAATCTTCCTTTTGATAAAATCATTTTGTGTGTGTGTGTATACGCATGTGCATGTGTGTGTGTGTGTGTGTGTATATATATATATATATCACGCTGCCAGTGCCATTTTCCATCTATATCAATGTATGTAATCTCCAGGCTTCATATTATCTTCTGGCATCAGATTTCCTTCTAAGCCATGCATGCTGCATTTGGGGCTTGAACCACCTTTACCTCACATGCTGTAAGGAATGGCCTCAAGAAATAAAAACACATATAATTAATTTTGTAACATTTGGTTTTAGATTTTTATAAAAGAATAATCAAAAAATATTTTAAGTCTCCTCATAAGATAGATTCAGAATGCCACAGAAATGCAAAATTGAGAACAATCAAAACAGCAATACAATAGGATTTTTCATCTTCGCTCCACTAATCGTCACTGTGTTCCAACAACAAAAGATCTATGGACACAAGAAAGCACTTGAGAAAGCACAGTTAGTATTATTTAATAACAAGGAGAATATATTTGATACTAAATAAAAATGTATTGCAAGGGACTAAAACTTGCAGGATGCACTTAATATGGTGTTGGACCACGGAGACAAATGATAATATGGTCGGACGTGGAGGCATACAGACNATGGTCGGACATGGAGGCATACAGACTTTAGATGTTCTCCTGAGGAAGATCATGCCACAGCTAGCGCAACTGACCCTCTAATCCGCCATAGTTGCCGCTGGCTGAATTTGCAGTCAACTCTGGTCCCAAATGTTCTTGATGGGCGAGAGGTCTGGGGACCTCGCTGGCCAAGAAGTATGTTGACATCATGAAGGCAGTCCTGAGATACCCTTGCTATTTGAAGCCAGGCATTATCCTGCTGGAAAATGGAGTTAAGCTGCACGAGAAATGGGAACACACATTGTTGCGTTATCAGTGTATCGCCGCGCTATCAGTGTTCCTTCAATCACCACCAGTGGGGTTCAGGAATCAAGAGGAAATGGTATCCCACACCAAGATGCCTCTGGTTGGGGCGGTGTGTCACTGTACAATGAAGCATGGATCACGGCGCTGGCCAGGACGTCTCCGTACTCAAACTCTGTAGTCGTGTGTATCCAGAAAGAACCATGATTCATCGCACTCGTCACCATTCTGCAAGCGGCCATGCTGTCTGCTCCCGGCAGTAGGTCACGCATGCTTCGCGATTCTCAGGTCGTATTGATAAACGTCGTAGGGGACGCCACGACAACAGATCCCGCTCCGTTAGCTGCCGGGACATGTCCGTGGATGATGAGCAGCGGCGCCCGTGGAGTTATTACAGCCTGTCGCACGATGAAATAATCCTCTCTGCTTGTGGTTCGCCACGGTCGACCCGAACCTTCTCGACGTGTGTGTACCTTCCTGATCCCACTGCGTCCAACACAGGCTGGCGATGCGGCCTTTTTCATATCATCCAGCCGGGCAAACACTTGTCGAATGCAGCGTCGGGGCATGATACGAGCTGTTTACTGAACTTGATTCTGTGGCTCACACTGCTACTAAGGCCATCTTTGGTGTCTTGCAGCTGTGAATTATGGGTTGGTACGTATGCCCTCAGCAGCACATTCGCGCAAGCGAACTGGATTTAACACAAACTGGACACATGTCGGGCTATTGACGATACAGTGTGTCAACCTTCTTTGTACTTGCACGATTCGTGTTCATGGTGATCAATTTTTGTTTTACAAATGAGTGTAGTTTTACACATGCCGTAGAGCAGAAAAGGAGCTTTCGGCCGAACAGTTGGTCGATGAAGCACAAAGTACTGTTCTGAGTGGTATGCTTACATTTATATACACTTTAAAAAAAAATTTCTTGGTGTAGAAATTTGCATAATTTTATCATGTTTGTGTTTTCTTCATCTTCAGGTGTTCTCTAAGATGCAACAACTCTTATATTATGGATTGCTCTAGGTCGTTCTCGGAATAAGAAGTGATAAAATGCACACTGCATTTGAAAATTTTTTCTAAGTGTATCAATAATTTCATTATACCAACGAGAAAAATATCTGATCTTCTCTTAGGAATTAATTCTCCACCCTTAGTCTCATCAGACCTCAGAATTCACCCCCCCCCCC
>NQII01001118.1:28538-42754 GCA_002778355.1 Clitarchus hookeri | reverse complement strand
CCGCTCATAAAATTAGTATATTTATAAGTTGCCGACGAACTTGTAAGACGTCCATAACAGTCAAATATTTCTGTTTCTCTTAAATTTGCAACGAAATCGTACAGAAAGCTGTTGTTAATAATGAATTGCCCTAAATCTATGTTTACTGAATTAAGTTTGGTGCCAACAGCACTGAATATGTTTCTTACACTTCCTCTGAGAGTTTTATTGTGACAAAGGTATATTCAAATATAAAAGTGAGATGCAGGTGGAGGAGCACAGTAGGAGCACCCTGACAACCCACCAGCCAATGGCAACTTGCGCCACTCTTCCCACGTGTTAATATCCAGTGTCGACCCTGCTCTAGTGAAAGGTTAGTGGCCTGGCCACTACGTCACTGCATCCTCGGAATTTTTGTAAAACTAAATTTGAACAAACTTCATGTCACCGTTCCACCACATAATTTTGAAAGTACTACAGGAAAACTGTCAGGAAATGTTGGGGACATGCTCATAAAAGTAAGAGACAATCTACCACTCCTTCATTCTGTGCAGACCACTTTTCTCTGTCAATGTAATCAACAGCTATTTGGACACTCGGTAACTGCCAGTGACAGTATTTTTCAAGTGTTTTTCAGCAATACTGATATTTTAATTATATCTAGATTTCATTTCTATGAGCATTGTTCTTTAAGTGAAATGATGTGTTTTAAGTTAATTAGGTAATTATATGTTTTTGCAGTAGTAAACAGATTTTTGTGAGAGCACAAAATTCGTATAAGTTCTGTTTATAATCGTAATTTTTATGTCTCTCATCAGTAATGCTATTATTATGTAGTACATTATTTGTGCTACTTTTTTGTTAAGTGTATTTATTCCCAATTTAATATATGTCCTCGTGCAGCTACTTCACATTTCAATCATAAAAAACAAACTCCGCCACTTTACTTGTGTTGCAATAAATAAAGCTTTTATTGAGAACTGAAAACAAACTACCACTCGTAAGCTGCCAGCGAAGCGAAACTTGAAAACTCTAAACCCAACAAAGATCTACAGAAAGTCTCGCGTACCATCTATACCAGTTTCTGTCCCCTGATAAATATCGACTGGAGGGTACGGAGGTAACAAGCACTTTTATTAATATCATAAAACAATTGACTGTCAAACAGTTATCAGTCAAGATAATAGGATTTATTCTATAATCGATTACCTTTTATTGTAGCACATAATGTTTTGGTATTTGGCCTACCTTGTCATGCTGCCCTCTAAAAGGGCCTCTCTAGGTCCGGGTCTAGTCGGCCTAATGGGAAACCCAGCTCTGGGAAGTTAATAAAAGTACAAGTGTTGAGATCTCACTCCAGGCCAGGGCTGATCAACCCGCTACAATTGTACAATTCTGAAGCAGAAAAAAGTCTTTGAACATGAGAATACAGATTATCACTGCTCAAAAAAATTTGGCCAAACGAAATAATAAATATATATGAACATATGGCTTAAAACTTTGGAACGAGAGTATAAAGTTTTTTATCACTCCACACAGCACCTCATGTAAAATGATCTTGACTTGCATAACTGAAATGTTATAGTTTGAAGCGGAAACTTTTGTCTTGCAAATGAATGAAGAACAGCAGCAAGTCCGCTTCCTGCCGTGCTGCAGAAGTCTGGCGCTGACCTTCCCATGCCGTGATGCCAGTTCTCGCTCGCTGCGGCCATGCCAGTGTAGAGAGCGTCTTTCGTGGTCCAGCGCGAGCAGGGGCTATTTTGGTTACACATTCGCCCAGTACACTGTTCTCACTTAGTGAACAAAGCCACAAAGATCAGTGTCAGCAGAACAGTTTGCTCTCTCTAGTGAGATNTAAACCCCCCCCCCCACTCCCCCCAGAGGAAGTGGGGCTCATGCCCACTGCAGGGGACCCACCTTCACACAAACTGAACAAGTCCTTTCTCTGCTCTCCGTCACTGTAAGTATGAGGGTATTTGCTGGCTGGGACGTGGGACCCAGGTACAGATCTGCTCATCTCTATTGGACCATGCCTAATGAGGTTTCATTTGCAATTGTCCAAACATTGGACTCATATCAGTGCTCTCTATTGCCTGGAACCTCCAGGAATTCAAATCAGTATTATGCATCCAGGCCTCTATTTGGGTTCTCATCCAGTCTCCAGATGTCGCACTGTGGTACACATACTCTGACACGTCAATGATCTGCAGTGCTCGTTATTGGGGGAAACTTTCCACAATTCCTGCTCTAAGCACTTTAGCTGAATGACGTGCACTTGCCTGCAGTCACAGTAGAAGACATATTGCCCCTCCCTAACTTTACTATCAGGAGCCAGAATGANATGACGTGCACTTGCCTGCAGTCACAGTAGAAGACATATTGCCCCTCCCTAACTTTACTATCAGGAGCCAGAATGAGAGTAAATGGACAACCAAACTGTTATTATTCCACGTTGATACATTGTATACAATCTCTAATGAAATAGCATTATGTATTTCTGTACATCATCACTTCTAGGTTTTACTCTTTCCTCTATCTTTTTTGCAGCGTGAAATTTAGGTTTTGTTGCATCAAAAATTAAATTTATAAGAGAAGTAAAAATGTGTTTTGAAAAGTTCGTGAAGGCGTACCCACTCCCAAGTTGCGGATGTTGTCTGACCCCTGGCCGCCATCAAACTGTGCGTGTAGCAGTTGTTCTCTGTGCCAGTCGAGGGTGTGATTGGTGGGTCACTCGGTGGATGGTTGATTGGTGTNCGTGCGTGTAGCAGTTGTTCTCTGTGCCAGTCGAGGGTGTGATTGGTGGGTCACTCGGTGGATGGCTGATTGGTGTATCTTGCCACAGTGCTCGCAGTACAGTTGGCTTTCCTGTAAGTTGCATCTCTGTCCACAGGAAGAACAGGAACAGTACCAGGCTGCAGATGTGTCCTTTTATCGTGTCTATAGACTCGGTTCATAATGGCACAAACCTGTTACTTAAAGGCCAAGTCAATCACAAAACATTGATTGTAATGAAATGTGTCTTATTTTTGTCAAAGCAGATTGGAACATTTGAGACGTTGTTGGAGGTGTGTTTGGTGCACGCCTTATATGTTAGAAGTTGTTTGTAGTGCGGTATGAAAGTGTGAGTTGAGAGCAGTGAAGTACGTTGAGGTTGTGGCATGTGGGTTATGCTCAGCAAGTGTGCTCGCTGGAGAACCAGATCCACCAGGTGGAGATGAACATGATGGAGGCGGAGCACATCAGGAAGAAGTACCGCGCCATCAGGACGAGTCTGTTGGAGGACAGCGTGGTCTTTGAGAGCTCTCTCCGTGAGCTCGAGCAGAGTCTTCTCAAGCAAGACCAAGAGATCCAGCACTTGAAGGTACAGCCCGAGTAGTGGCATTGTGTGCACCTCGTGTCGCACAACGTGATGGTCTAGTGTTGTTATATTCCAGCGAGCGGTCAGTTCTCACTTGCCTGAAGATCTGCAAGATCAGTTACAGCTGTTTGAATCAACTATTCCTTTGTTTTAGGAAGTTATGTCATGTAGCGAAGACAAGTTAAGATTTGAAGCAGATGCTTCTTTTCTGCGTATTTCTCTGAAGCAGTAAATCATGTGAAGTAACCTAGAGTGCAAAATTTTGGATACAGATAATATTATGATACTATAAAATCATTATAGTATTTTTGTACTGGTTAATACAGTTTATTGTCATCATTCATCTTCTCTTGTCCTTCCATCCATCTTTACAGTCCAATTGAGCTTCACGAAACTAAGGTTTTCTCCATTCATACGGTTACTGGTTGCAGTTCACATTCCACATATCCAGGCAGTTTGAGCTGACTCCAACAGTCAGCTACAGGGCCATGTGTAGTGCTGATTGACGACTGACCAGACATCGCATGTGAGATGCTGTGTATGTGTCACAGAAGGGAATGTTATTATAAGACATTTCACGTTCAGAATTTTAAAACTGTATATCTTAATTACTGCGTATTTAAATACTTGTAGCGTTGGAGAGACAAAAGTGCTAGGGAACAACTATCAGTCAAGTGTAAAAAATAGTGATTTTGCTTGTTTTTGGTTTATGAATTTCCAGAAAATAAACAAGGAAGCGCTGGACTTGCGGGACGTAACTAGAAGTACCCTTTCAAAACAGGAAATGAATGCGTTGAATGCAGGGAAGGCTAGAGAAAGACAGCTACAGACTTTCAGGCAAGTGGCAGTGTCATTCAGTTCAACGAGGGTTTCACTTATTGTAAGATGTGTTTTATAATGTACAAGTTGCATTGGGAATGTACATCACTTTAGTTAGTTTTTACCTCTTTGTAACGTGATTGATGATTTATAATTAATGGGCTGATTTGAATTTTCCTGTCGTGGGTTTTGTGGTAAGGTAGATTTGGTCAGTTGAATTGAGGAACCTTTTGTGTCTCTGTCATACCTTGTTGTTTCTACCCCCACACGCAATCACCATGGACCCAGCGTCCGTACCCGAGGGACAGGTGTGTTTTTCCAGCCAGTCCAACCAATGGAAGAGCTGAGATGAGACGGGAGTGGAGAAGTGGTGGAGTGATAAAGGGTGGCAATGGGAGTTCCTCGAGAAAATCCACACACCACATCAGTGCGCGGTACTGTTCGCACGTAAGAAACTGTGCCCGAGAACTCTACCTGCTGGGCCTCAGTTTAGTGTGTAATCAACTAGTCATACTTTGTGCAGGCTTTGTAATTATTCTTATTTATTTTTGTAGGCATGTTCATGTTTTTTTTTTGTTTCTGACAGCTTAGTGGTTCGTCTATAACCATCTGTGTCTAACTTTGGTTACATGTGACATGTTGTTATGCACCATCAAGAATGTGTGTTAACTGAAGTACATATGTTTGTGGATCAGGCTGCGAGTGGAGGAGCGTAGACAAGAGCTGGAGAGGTTGGAGCGTCGAATCTTCCCGGCCGGCCGACCCATCATGCACCACGACTCGGGCAGCTCGCACAGCGGCTCTCGGCCCGGCACCGAGCAGGCCGACAGGCTCACAGACGAGTTGGAGAACGCGTTCATTATGCTGAAGGAAGCAACGNGGTTCGTCTATAACCATCTGTGTCTAACTTTGGTTACATGTGACATGTTGTTATGCACCATCAAGAATGTGTGTTAACTGAAGTACATATGTTTGTGGAGCAGGCTGCGAGTGGAGGAGCGTAGACAAGAGCTGGAGAGGTTGGAGCGGCGAATCTTCCCGGCCGGCCGTCCCATCATGCACCACGACTCGGGCAGCTCGCACAGCGGCTCTCGGCCCGGCACCGAGCAGGCAGACAGGCTCACAGACGAGTTGGAGAACGCGTTCATTATGTTGAAGGAAGCAACGGGTGAGGAGCTGTTAGTTTGGAATTGCTCTGGGACCATGGCTGAGGTGCAGTTAGCAAATCACTAGCCTGGGAGAGCTATGATATCTGTAGACACCTGCTTTTGGTGAAAATACTTCCATCATTTAGACAGTTTTGATGAGGTGATTTCAGTCAATTTTTACTACTTTTCTATAATTTTATCAACAATTTCAGTGATTTTTAAAATGTAANTGATGAGGTGATTTCAGTCAATTTTTACTACTTTTCTATAATTTTATCAACAATTTCAGTGATTTTTAAAATGTAATACAATTAGTACGATTGAGTATATCGACCTGAAAAACGCTTGCTCATGTGCAGAATCGCAGATAATTTTTATTATGTTTAATGGGCAATTCAAACCAAAAATGTCGGTGATATTACAAAAGTAAATACGCAGATATAACATAGATGAATATTTTTTAGGTTAATAAAATAATTACGCACTAAACTTTTGCGCAGTACTTGTAAACACTGCCGACTTACTTGTCTTCTGTGATTTATGGTCAGGTGTGCGGATACAACTTAGTCGTCTGCTTATGTAACACAGTTGGTTAAGAATGCCGACATAGTAACTGTGTTGTTTGAGGTGTTTTAAACTGAACACAATGCAAATAATGCTGTGTAAACATTGAGTGGGTGCAAAGAGACACATCCACGAACATTGCCGTGCATCCGTGACATTTGTACCATGAACAGTGATCTGTTGGCACCAATCTTCGAATTGCCGAGAAAACAAAAACAAAAACAAAGAGGTTTCTGCCACTTCCCTCTAGAAAAACTCAACAGCTCTACAATTAGAATCTTTCAAGAAAAATTTGTACTATGTAAGGAGTATTTTTATTTTATCTATAATAAAATCTTTGCTAGTTTTTCATGGTTAGGTTGTGAATTTGTGTTGGAGTAATTTAATATGAAAAGGCATTTTGCCAGTGTTTGCTGTTATTTTAATTTTACCTCAAATTTATTATTTTCTTTTCCTCATTGGTACTATACTTCATACATGGAAGGCAACTGCCTTGTTTAAAAACACTAAGGGGAATCACGCACCCAAAATACACAAAGTGTTGTAATGACGCAATATATTAATTATCAGGATACTTTGTTAAATTTCTTTAGTTTTGCGAAGCTTCGTATTTATCAGGATTTGAAATTAAAGTCGTGGTAGTTATGTTTGCTGTTTCAGGAAATCTTAGTTTTGTTACGCGTCAGCATTAGCAGATAGAAGCTTTCTGAACTGCAGTCGACAGTTTTTGTTCTAGAAGGTTTGATTATCTTTTACCGACTACGCAGTTTGGATGGCTTCGCAGTTTGGCTGGCGTGGGAAAGGGATGTAGACCCACGCCATGCCCTTGTTTGGTTACGTTTTGATACTCTGGGGAGAGGGGGGGCGATAGGCACGCAGCAACAAATACTCCGTGTGTCTATTGCCCGGTAACGGTGTAGAACCAGCACGCAAGGAAGACGCATCGGGCGTGACGAATATCGCCCACACCGGCAAGCACCCGCGACCTCTAATCTTTTTTCTCTTTTCTGCTTATACTGTAAATTCTATTGAATTATTTCTGCCGGTGCGGTAGGTCGATAGGGTGCCAGGAGGGAACTGACGTCCCTCGTGCCTTCGTAAGATCTTCTTGCGATGCAAGCTTTAGTAATTAGTAAATAAACTACTGCGGCGCTGCTCTCTGCTTGTTTGTCTGTGAAGCTGTCCATGACTGCATACCAGACGTGCAGTGTCACAGCGTATGAACATTCAGATTGACATACTCTGTCGAGGGTCAAGGTAGGTCATTCTGTGGCATGTAACGACTGATTAAAAGGGACAGTTTCTTTTTGTGTTCTAATTAAAATTTTGTTACCTACACATGAACAGGAGCTGTGTTTGGGTGGCATAACATTCCTAGAAAACTGAAATGCTAGTGTGTGTGTTCCTAGGCAGTTTTAAATGTCTTGATAAAGTACAAGAGAGATCACACATAATTGACTAACTGTGGCANTGTGTGTGTTCCTAGGCAGTTTTAAATGTCTTGATAAAGTACAAGAGAGATCACACATAATTGACTAACTGTGGCAGTATGCGTTACATGACCAAGTATACTTCATCAGACTATTCTTTAATCCTTGTTGTTAAGAAATTTTTTATGTTTTCATGGAAATATGTACTGATCAAAACCAATGAATAACAAGTTTCATTTAGGTGTGATTAAAATTGTTAGCAAAACAATGCAGATTCATGTCGTAATAACATGTGCATTTTTTGGTACAAAATTTATTTTCACAGGTTATGATAGAAAACACAACATGAAATTATCTGTGACTAAGAGTGCAGAACATATTTGTTGTAGAATCTGGTTTGTATTCTTCCATTCGGGTTCTGTTAGCTGNTATCTGTGACTAAGAGTGCAGAACATATTTGTTGTAGAATCTGGTTTGTATTCTTCCATTCGGGTTCTGTTAGCTGTATTTTGAACATGCATGCACAGTTAGCTGCCAAAGGGCGCAGAGCATTACTAAACAACTCTAATGAGTGATAATGTCATCTTATGGCATTTGTGTAACGTGTGGGTAACCAATGCTGACGTATTGAATGGCCATTCCACCATTCTGAGATGATTGGAGCCAGAATGGCGCGTGAGCTGCCAGTTTATGCTGCGACCTCGTCACTAAACTGCAAATGCTAAGCCGATGCTGAAACATTGATCGCATCAACTGGGAGTTGGTGATAGTGGAAAAGTGTACGTTTCAAGCCCTTTTCAAGTTTTTGTGTATTTTTTCTGTAATATATTATTTTTAATATTTTGCCATGAACATTTTTTGAAGAATGGATTTTGAATGTGTAATGTTATAACTTTATAAAGTTGTAATAGTTGTCTATACTAGAGATTGTACATTAGGTTTGTCATTATAAGGCTTCCCTAGGTATTTGGGCCTCGTAAGCAGTTGTGTCTATTGTAATTAAAAAAAACTATAGAATATTTACATGTGAATCTTTTTTCAGGGCAGAAATGAAAGTCAATCTTTTGTTTGCCAATTGATAAATTTGGTTATCGAAACATAAATGTGATAATTGAAAAGTGTCAAAGTCAACAAAAACTGCTGTATGTAGCTTATGTTTCCAATATTTATTCTTCAGTAAAACTGTTTTCTAATTAATTATAGTGACAACCCTATATCTTTCCTGCACAGACTGCTGCATTAAAGCCCTATAGTCACCGCTTGCAATTCTGAGGGAACAGAACATACACANTATCTTTCCTGCACAGACTGCTGCATTAAAGCCCTATAGTCACCGCTTGCAATTCTGAGGGAACAGAACATACACAAAGTTTGTTAAGGCTGTTTCCCATCGCCGTCGCAACGCTTCCTTATAACGGGATGTAACCTTGAGGCATTTAAAATTTCTCACTAGGGAGGNATTTCCCATCGCCGTCGCAACGCTTCCTTATAACGGGATGTAACCTTGAGGCATTTAAAATTTCTCACTAGGGAGGCCCCTTAACTGATTTAGTCTGTGAAATTGTACATTTCAGTACTTGGAAAGTTTTTGAAATGTTGCTTGGTGTCGCGGGCTGCGCAGGGGAGACGGAAACAGAGCAGGTTCTGCAGAGGTTCCTGTCGCAACGGGAGACGCACCTGCGCCTCACCTACCTCAAGAACAGCACAGAGCAGGAGAAGCAGGTTCTGGAGAAGCGCAGGGAGTACATNCGCACCTGCGCCTCACCTACCTCAAGAACAGCACAGAGCAGGAGAAGCAGGTTCTGGAGAAGCGCAGGGAGTACATAATGGCCGACCTCGAGGCCTTCAAGTTTGCTGAGGTCAAGGACAAAGAACAGTGGGTACCTGCCAGGCATTGTCATACGTCTCTTACGTCCAGCCTTTGTCCCTTGCGAGTTAGAAGGACAAAGTGTGTTAACATGAATTGAACATCCCTATAGTAGCAAATATGACGGATGTAGCAGATTCCTTATAGCAGGTGTCATTGCTTTTTTTTTTTTTTGTTTGTTGTGTTCACACTTCATATTAAAAATATATTATAGAAATTTTTTTTTTTGGAAATATACGTTGCTTATTAATTAATTGGAATAGTAAAATATTTCTCTGGAAAATAATTTTTACAATGTATGTTATTGCCCATAATCCCTTTGAAGTTGAGTAAAAAGGGAAAGGATTTTAAATGCTCTGTTTGTAAACAAGAAAGGTGATGAACCTCCTTTGCGTCAGAGACATCTCGACCTGACACGCGACGCTTGCCGCTATGCTGCCTCAGGTGAAGGGGTTATCGTGAAAGGTTGGAAAGAGAGGCTAAAGGGAAGTTAGCCTTCATNACAAATGTATGTGTTGTCTCCCAGTTAGCCTTCATCATAGCAACTGAGTGACATTCATAATGTGTTCTCTACACTTCCACTTGTGTTTGCAACTAAAGGTTCACAGCATTACAAAATTGTCATGTTCGCTNAGGTTCACAGCATTACAAAATTGTCATGTTCGCTGCACACATTTTTTCGGACTGCTCTGTTAGGTTATCTTGCATTTTTTGTGCAGGAAAATCCAAACGCGTTCATGTGACAGCGGATATCGACTTCAATAGGGTATCCAATCTTCGGCAGTTTAACTTCATTCCACTTGCCTACTCTCGTGTAATGTAATATTATTTTGCATCCCTGGTTTTGAGTAATTTAAAGTTGCAATGTTTATATTTTTACGTTGTTACTATGTCTGTAAACAACTTTCCACATGCACCGACAGAAAATTCACAGATTATAAGTGACATTATGCGCAGGCATCCCTGGTAATAATTCATCATCATGGAGCAACAAATAAGTTTTAGTTACGAGACTGACCACCAGTGTGTTCCTGTGTAACCACACTGTGCTATAAAACATGGTCAACGGGTTTGTTGTTTCTGCAGTATATTTCACATTAACTGTACAAAAATACTTGTAATCGAAGCCTTGCAGGTTTAAAACCATTCTTATTAATGGTATTTCACATCAAATGAATTGTTTAACATTGAAACTGAATTTCATGGGACCATGAAGGCACTCTCACAAGAACGGCGTTTCATAGAAGCAATATCTCATTAATAACGCATCAGAGCACGAAAATTGCTCAATTTTACAATTCTGCCCAACCAAATACCTTTCTGCTGTATTTATTAATTGTGGTGGTTTTTGTTTACATAATTGCATACAATAGTCAAGAATGTTGTGATTCATGTAATCTGTGCTTATCAATCAATGAGGGAATCAATTTCCCAGCCCTAATTATTCCAGCTGTGTTTGAATCAGTGATTTTACTTATTCCCACAATAGTTCATATTGCACTGTGTGACAGACCCTAGAAATAAATTTCCCTTAATTCTTTTCTCTGGAGAGGTTAATTTAGATAACAGTCATCTGAAATTAAAAATCAGTCATGATGTAGAAACTAATCAAATGTGGGTTGCTTGCGGAATTGCAACTCGGTACATGCAGTTCCAAATATAATTTTTATAATTTTTAAGGTTTTTTTTGTGTTATGTGTGTGGTTAAATAATTACCAAAATATGCAACCCTTTGTCACTCAAACCTGTATTGCATGTTAAAGAATTTGCAATGTTCTATACAGTATCTTAAGAAAGTTGGGCTTCTAATATAGGTGTTGAAGTATTTTTCCCTCTGTGACAGGAGTATTATAGAAATGGAAGACCTGAAGAAACTCATAGAAGAAGAGAAGCAGAAGAAAGATGTAATTGAAGGTGCTACTCAAAAAATTACTGGAAAACTATCGGAGATACGAGTGATATTCTACTCTTTTTGCAGCAAGTTGCAGGTACTGTACGACACTCTCCTTTAAAAGTAAAGTAAACAGAGGCGTAAGTATTTACAGGTGCTAGGAACTGTTTATCCTAAAACTCAGGTGGTTAATGAGACTCGGTGTAAGATAACTGCAGGGCCTCTGCGCTGACACAGAATATTTGCACCTTTGGCGGCTGGAGTCTTGCTAGACGACTGTGTGTCGTCACGTATGTGAAGTCTCTGGCTGAGTCGGTGAAGCAATGCAATAGCACATTCATGTGTGACAATGTGTTGTGCAGTTGTGTCTGTGTGTGAGAACTTGTGCATCACTTTAAGAATACATTAACAGTAGCGTAGTGCGCTGTTTTCCATCAATTCTCATTAAATTGTTTATTTATCGTGTAGTATATAAGAATGTAGAGTGCAGTCACTAGCTGCGTTGTATCTCGCAGGTACCACTGCTGAAGGTCTAGTATAATTCCAAGTTGTATGTCTCCCGGCCTGCAGTCACACTCACGCCAGCAAGTAGAATGTGTGCTGTGGGGTGAAAGGTTTCGCTTGGGACACCACACACTTGGAGATGTGCGTTTGTGACCTTAGTGTTGCAAACATACCAGAGAGTCTTCAGTCATTATACTAGAGAGGCTGTTGAGAGATTATTTGCAGTTACTTTAAAAATAAATATGAGAAAATGTTGTAAACTGAGTGTGGTAAAGGCTCAGCGTAAAGATAATTCTAACCTGTGCGTTGTGTAATAGAATGTTGGATGACAATACTCTGTGTGTTGAATGCAAACTGAACACAGAAGTATGTAGCCTTCACAGTCGGTGATGGAAGCCCTGCACAGTTGTCTTATTTCTGCTCGTGTTGTACTCGCACATACCTCCAAGCAAACATTAACACTCCCGGGTGACTTTTCTGTCAGACATAGTGTTTGCATTATAATGTTAGTTTTCTGCATTCAGTTAGCAAAGAACAATAATTAAGACTTGGTGTTACTAATAAAGTTAATGTCATTAGAGATAATTACATTTTATGTAGAGNAGCAAAGAACAATAATTAAGACTTGGTGTTACTAATAAAGTTAATGTCATTAGAGATAATTACATTTTATGTAGAGCTTTGCCAGTTCACCTTTGTGCTGCTGATGCAAANTAGCAAAGAACAATAATTAAGACTTGGTGTTACTAATAAAGTTAATGTCATTAGAGATAATTACATTTTATGTAGAGTTTTGCCAGTTCACCATGTGCTGCTGATGTAAGAAGCTTTTTGTTTATATTTAAGTTGAATTTAGGTTTCTGTTATGCTGAAGCAATGGTATTGGTAAGGTGCAGCATTATTAATAGCAATTTATAACTTATATAAATTTACAGACTAACCATATGAGCTCAAGTAAAGACAAAAATAAAAAAATAATCATATGTTGGTCTATATTCATAAAAATACTTACTTGTGAACACAGAAAACAGTAAGCATGCGTAATGTTGTTGACAGTCAAGTGATAGGCTTGTAAGTGAGTGTGTGAGTGGGACTGTGGGGCGCCAGACAGCGAGGTAATGAACGCCCACAGTAATGTAAAGTCCAAAACACATTGGAAACCTCCACAGGATGCAGAAATGAAAGTCGGAGAAAAACAGATTAAAAACCTCAACAGAAGGCAAAGGACAGTCACAAAAACAACTAACAAAACAGAATAAAATACTCCAGAGGAACAACACAAGAACAAAAACCCAATCACAACACATTAAAAAGACCAATCGAACGTAAAAATGGGAATACGCCTCTCACAGACGTAACTCTATTACACAGCATTCACCGTAGGTCATCAGGAACATTAAAAGTGCGATCAGCCTGGTCGTACCTGCGGCACTCGACCAGAATGTTCCGGACAGTCGAGGGAGTGCCACGGGAATCCCACTCAGCAGACGTTTGTGCGTCGGGCAAGTGTGCCCGATGCGAAGGCGAGAAAGCACACCATTCATTCAGGAGAATAAGAAGCACCATTTCCAACTCTGAATGCACAGGAGGACATACATTTCNTTTCCAACTCTGAATGCACAGGAGGACGTACATTTTCGGATCAAACCAGGGAGATGTCCACGAAATCGCCAAGCGGACAGCTGTCGAAATATACAGTGTTGCCACGTTGTCTCGTACGCCTTCTTCAGGTCAAAGAAGATGGTAAGGAGATGTTGCCCTCACAAGAACACGGTCTGTATGGCAGCCCCCAAGCTGACCGAATGATCCACCACAGAACGATTTTGGCAGAAACCACACTGAAGAGGCGATAAAAGCTGGCAGGTCCCAAGGCAGTACATCAGACATGCATTAACCATACACTCCATAGGCTTACAGCTGGTGAGGGGAGATAGGGTGGTAGTTGGAAACATCCCCTTTGACTTTCCCTGGTTTCAAGATTGGCACAAGGGTTGACATGCACCACTTCAAGGGGAAAACACCACAGGTCCAAGCATTGTTAAAAATCCTTAGCAAAAACAATTTCCCATCGAGTGCGAGGTGTTGCAACATAGCATAATGGATATTGTCGGGCCAACAGATGAATGCTTCGAGACAGATAAAGACTGCTCCAACTCAAGAGAGGTGAAAGGTTGGTTGTAGTCCTCACTGAGCCGCCGAAGGACACCCACCATCTCGCATGTCTCTGTGACGGCTCAAAATGAGGGAGTGTAATGCGCACTGCTTGAAACATCTGCAAAATATTGACCCAACAAATCTGCTACGTTCATCCCCTCAGAAACAATATTGTTATTGATCCGAAGGAAGGGAACCTGTGAGCTGAGAGATTGTACGCACAACTTCTGAACATTGTCCCAGACAAACTTACTGGTAGTATGTAATGCATGGCCAACGACAAAATGAAGTAGCTCTAGGATTTTCGCAGACAGCATTTGATGTCTCAACCAGAAGTTCGTGCTTTTCGCTGATTCTCTTACAATCGACAACAGTACCATCAATTACTTTTTGTATTTCAAAAAGCGACATCTTTTCAAAAGTGTGCTCTTCTATACCTCTGATAACCAAAAACGTGGCATAGGTAATTCAACAGCTGTAAACTGACGCACTGCAGAATCAC
>NQII01001118.1:0-23692 GCA_002778355.1 Clitarchus hookeri | reverse complement strand
GAGGCCAGTTTTATTCCCGTACCTGGGAAAACATCCCAGGCTCCCCGCTATAGAGGATGCCCTTTGGTGCCAGTTCAGGGGACTTGTGGTTGATTACACCGGCCTCCTCCGTACGGCGGTAACATGTCCTCCCGGCAGGTCTAGGCGCATGGGCTAGTTGGCCACGACACCCCTCCTGCCAAGAAGGCACCAGTTGGTGCTACGTGGGCGTACACGTACGTGGATACGGGTTCCGCACCTACATTTGCCTGCTGGGCCGTCACTAACAAAGGCACCACACACCGTCAGCACTCAGTCGTGAGGACAGACCCTCATTAGGAAGGACATCACCCTGGTCTGAGACGATGCTGGAGATAGGGAAGATGCGACGGGACCCGGTGAGATGGAAAGAGAAAGATGACAAAAGAGGAGGAGATGAAAGAAGCATGAGATGATGGCCCAAACAAATTTCAGATCCCGACCGTGTCCCGGTTAGTCGCCTCTTACGACAAGACTGTGGTGGTAGTCTTAAACCTAATTCTTTCAAAAAATAAAATATAGGCTAGTGGATTTGTCCTTAGGTGATATATTTTGTTTGATAAAAAAATATTTGTTTATGAACAGGAAGATTTGAAATTAATGCCCATCACAGAATTAATTTTTAGGATGAAAATGTTACAAATGAAATCTAAAACAGAACCTTTTTTATAATGAATCTGAAGGGAACACTTCCTATGTACACTTAATATACATAACTGATATGCCAAATTTACGTATGTAGAGTATTTTATAATTAATATACATACCAAGAACAAATTTGAATATGATCCAAAGCCGAAACTGAAATACATTGTAACCTGCATGGATAGTCTTTAAAGGGACCAAACTGATGCATTCTGACAAAGAATGCAGTTTCCCACAGCGTGCCGTTCGACACACACTCGAACTGTGACATCTTACTTGCTACAGGAGAGAGTGAAGAGGCTGCTTTCCATCCTCACCAGGACCTCTTGTTGATGTTACTGTCCCCTGTCAGTGTCGAGCTGGTAGAGTGTCGTCTCGCAACAGGGTGGAGCTTGGGACAAAAACACCGCAAGTCGAGCATCTTTCCCACTGAGGCGGTTGTTTCCAGATGCCATGTATGGGCTTCGGTACACAGGAAAACTTTCAATATTCTCAAAAGCAATATTAATTATTTATACTAAAGAATACCTCAGAACTACAGTAAAGTTTTATGTTTTTTCAAATCAGCGAAAAATTATCTGTAGTTCTACACTGGCAGAAGCGTCGGATTCGGTCAACATCTGCGAATTTTGGAGAAGCAGATTCGAATATGCACAACTCTGATTTTTTGTATATCATCTGAGGTGTATGACTTTATACTCCAACTGATGCATCATATCGCTGCTCCATCTGTGTTGGATATCGCAGCTGTTCGCTACCTAAATGTTTCACTTCATTGTGTTTTACTTTTCTCTGCAGAAAAAAGTTTTTTCCCTTGAATGCAGTTGAGATGATCACAGGAAAGTGTAAAAGTGGGTCAACCCTATCATAAGCAGAGACGTACACGGTCAACATGTTTCCTCAAGTATCTTTAATGTGCCAGTGTTGTTTATTTCTGAGAAATATTAAATACTGGTATTTGTGCTATTTTTACACGTACTTGATTGTATCTTTACTTTTTTTTTAAGCATGGGCTGAAGATAATTTCTTGAAAATTATTGAAAAAGTATTGGAAAAGACGTAGACCTGAATTTTGTGAAAGTAATTTTATAAGGCCAGTTTTCTTCTTCAGTCTGTTGCAATGGATTTATCACTGGAGCTTACCTACATCTGTGTTATGGTGATTGCGACACGGTTCCCTGGACCCAATGTTGGTTTTACTTGCAGGAGATCGAGGGCATGCCAACAATTCAAGAGTCTACCAATCTCGAGTCTATGTATGAACTAGCGGAGTTCTTGGAGAGAATTGTTCGGAAGGCTCTGGAACTTATTGGAACTGACGAAGACTTGGAGCAGAAGATTGCTGCTTTGGAGAAAAATGTATGTAATTGAAATTTTTGTTTTTTACTATGCGTAATGGTTACAAAGAATTTTTTTTACACGTCTAATTTTTTACTTTACTTTATTTACACCATACTTGTAAATGTGTGTGTCTACAAGGTAGATGTAGTATCCTTGCACTACCCTACCCACGTTGTCTTGGCCGCGGCTGACGGGGTCGCCATCTCTTGGAGAGAATGCTGAGTGTTTGAAGTTAAACCTGGTGTATACTATCTCCATCTCACAAATTCTCCTTCAAAGTGAACAAAAGACATGAGTGCTATGCAGTTCATAGAGCCTTGAACTCTCTTCATGTGTGTTCACATAATTTTTGTGGTGGCAGAAAAAAAAAGAATGTAAATCGACACAGGAAATGAAGTTTATCTTGAAATTCTTAATACAAATAAAACACAAAATGTGTAGACACATGCATAATTTTGTTTCTACGCAGTTTGCTGCATCTTCAAAAGCGAGAGGCGCTTCGTCCCTGTGTTGAGAACAATACTTGCTAAATGTAAGGTTTGTGACCACTGACGTATGTTGTGTGAGCATACAAAGTACCGTGGATTCCCATCCACGGACGCACGCAACTTAACTGCTCTAGCATCCACGTTCACTGTGCTATCAAGACACATCATTCCTTCAACAGTTTACCAACGTGAAGTAATACAGAATATCCCTGCCATGTACCACCTGGGAGGGGGAGGGCAGGCACATCCCAATACTGTTTCAACAAGTAAATATGTACAGGCTGATGAACTTCAGTTGAGCAAAGAGGAACTATCGCCCTCGGCTGCTTCACCAGTTGTAGACGGCGCCAGTCAACCTGCGCAGAGAGGAGACTAGAGACACTCGCCGGTGCTAGTCGAGAGCTGGCAATGTAGTGTGGTTTGTTGGATGACGACATGTCAGTTGTCCGTACTGTCACTCCTCAGCCCAGAAACAAACACAGCATCCTAGTTTCCTCCCTCTCTTGGATGATGCTTGGAGAAGTGGATAGCCTCTACGCTGGTCCAAATATGCACTCTTTTACACTTCTGTCATCCTCTGCTACCTGTCTTGGCAGGAACCACTTCAACTCGCCCCCTCCACTCTGTGTGAAGGGGAAGCTAACAGAAGATTCACCCTTCCCGTGAATTTATTTGTGGAGGGGAATCTGGAGTGGAGCATTTTACCCTGGTTCAGCTGCAGTGCTGGAAAGACTGTATTTTCTAGGGCATATAAAAGGTTTACTCTTTTCTGCAGATAAAAATTATGGTGCGACCATTATGCAATGGAATGCAGTAACCATTTTGACGATCCTTATATACATGTAAAATTACCAGTTTCTTTCATTTATTTGATATCAGAAACTCTATGTTCCTCTGCATACCCCCATTCTAATAATGCAAGTGGACCTTCCCTGTCANCATTTATTTGATATCAGAAACTCTATGTTCCTCTGCATACCCCCATTCTAATAATGCAAGTGGACCTTCCCTGTCATAGCTGATGCAGGAGGGGTGTTTGTCGCAGATACTGATTCCGCAGCTGAAGGTGGCGGTGGAAGACATGCTGATGGCGTCTCGCGTGCTGTCGGTGCAGAAGACTGCCGAACAGAAACCTGCGGCCGTGTCGGAAACCGACGATGAAGACGAAATACCAACCAGAATGTTCCTGAAGCGCCAGGCTCAACTGATCGTTGACGCAAAATCACGCCGCAAACAGTTCCCGCACCTCATGCGCAATAGAAAGATGAGATAAGTACATATTTCCAGCTTAGTTCTGTGAATTAAAAACATCAGGCTTGGCCACAGAGACAGGTGATTGCACTCTGTCCACAGTTACTGATTTAGAAATTTGTATATTAGCATTCCCTGTAGCAGGTTCTCTGCACTAACTGATGTGTTATTGCACAGGAAATGCAGCATATTGTTTTCTAAATAGTATTTTTATGTTTTGCTTGTGCTGTTTGTTCTATGTGAAAGAAGTGTGGTTATACAAATATTTATTATTTTGTAACTTTTATATTTTTGTAATTAAAATATTTTTTTTTTGTCACATGAATATGATACTTTATTGTGTACTGTCCTGGGCGATCACAGGGTTGAAGTCGGTAGTATCCTCGCCCTTGTGACCAGGGAGAGTGAGTGAGCGAGAGGGAGAGAGAGCAAAGGAGAGTGGGGGAAATGGAGAATGGGAGAGAGTGAGTGAAGAGATTTGGGCGGCTCCTAACAGCGAGATCTTGAGAGCTGATGAGGATGATTGAGGTGAGTATGGAGAGGCGCTGGAACGCAAGGGCGAGGGAAACGGGAGATCCCGAGAAAACCCGCCGACCAGTGGCATCGTGTGGCACGATTCCCACATGCGAAAATCTGGTGGCCCGACCAGAGATTGAACCCGGTTCGCCTTGGTGGGTGGCGAGCAGTCCAACCGCTCAGCCCCCGCGGCCCCAGGGGGCGGAGAGGGTGAACAGAGGTGAGTAGGGGAGGATTGGAGAAGAGGTGGAGTGGGGAGCATAGGAGTGGTGGGTGAAGGGGAGTTGAGGAGAGGGAAAGCATGCGAGAGTGGGGGAAAGGGAGAGAGACAGCATCATTAGCAGTGACTACGCAGTCTAAAAATTATTTGTAGCTGTTATGATTAGCGAAATGAAACACTGCGTATCGCAATTCAATGGCGACTGAACGACCATAGCTTTATTACTAATGACATAGAGAAAACAATACGATGACATAGAGATAACAATAGGTGGCGCTAGTTGTTACAGTTTTGATACAAATCATAACACCCCCACTTATCAAAATATTACACACTTTCAATTCCCAAAAGTTTTATAAATCTATAATGTTTTACTGAATTTAAACTCTTGGTTAGCATATCCGCTGGCATATCAGCTGTTGGCAAATATTGAATATGCACAATTTTATCTGATATCATGTTTCTGCAAAAGTGGTATCTGACATCAATGTGCTTGGTTTTATTGTGAAAAATAGGATTTGCCGACAACTTCTGTGCACTCTGATTATCATTACATATAGTGATTGTATACATTTTCTCTGTAATCTCATATTGCAAGTTTCTAAGATATATTGCCTCTTTACAAGCTTCTGAAATTGCTATATATTCAGCTTCTGTGCTAGATAATGCTATTGACTTCTGTTTTTTACATTCCCAAGAGATGACACAACCTGATAACATAAAACAATAACCTGTATATGACTTTCTGTCCATAGTATCATTAGCCCAGCCGGCATCAACAAAACCTTTAACATCACAATCTTTATTCTTACTATATTTTAAACCAAAAGTTCTTGTATGTTTTAAATATTTAAGTATCCTCTTTACATATGACCAATGCTCTTCACCATGACAATTATTGAACTGACTCAAATATCCTACTGCATAAGCAATATCCGGTCTTGTAAGGACTGCCAGATACATCAAACTACCTATAAGTTGTTGATATGGATTCTGGTTTTGAGCATTTTCACATTTAGTAACATTCAATTTAGCCTCCATAGGAGTTCTCCATTCAGAAAGGCTGTTTTCACATCTAAATGTATTATATCAAGATTTAACTGTACAGAAATTGCAATGTGGTGTGCCTCACAACAGGGGAAAAGGTTTCTTCATAGTCCACACCATACTTTTGACTATAGCCTTTGGCTACTGATCTAGCACGGTAACGAATCTGGTTTTCACTGTCTCACTATTTCTTCAATACCCACTTGCACTTTACCACTGTTTTACCGTCTTCAGGTTCCACAAGCTCCCATGCATTGTTATCCTCAAAACACTGCAGCTCCTCTTGTATAGCTTGCGACCAACACTCCTTATCTGGACCCTGTAGTGCATCTTCCACCGACAACTCATCAATATGTAATCTGTCACTTTCTGTACACATATTTGAGAAACCATATCTATCTGGTTTTTGTCTTTGTCTAGTAGGCAACGCGCGTGATTGTATCGTTTCATCAACTTCAGTGGAACTGTCCGAGTCTGCAGTATCACCCTGCACATAGGTTTCATCATTATTAAATCCTGAAGTACTAGTATACGAGTCATCAGATTGATTGTTGTCCCCCACTGAATCTGCATTTACTTCGCCAATATCGGTATCAACATTCTCCTTCTCTTGAACTACAGTCAGGTTCTCTGTATTCAAATTGTTTTCCATAATAATGACGTCTCTGCTGGTTGACACTATGTGAGTTTTAGGGTTGTAAACTCTGTACCCCTTTACTTCCTCTGAATAACCTACTAAGATGCACTTCTCAGACTTCTTGTCCCACTTCGCACGTTTAACTTTGGGGACATGCACCATCACAGTACTACCAAATATCTTCAAATGAATAATATTAGGCTTGCTGTTAGTCCATAACTCGTACGGAGTTTTATTATTTAATCCAGCCGCTACCGTTCTATTTTGCAAATAAACAGCAGTATTGCTTGCTTCTGCCCAAAATTTCTTCGGTAGATCAGCTTCAAACAAAAGGCATCTCGCTTTTTCTATTAAAGTTCTATTCATGCGTTCGCATAAAACATTTTGTTCAGGCATGTAAGGATTTGTTTTTTAATGTATTATTCTCATTTTTTTCAGGTAATCATCCAATTCTTTATTACAGAATTCACGTCCGTTATCACTCCGTAAAATCTTTATCTTTTTTCCCAGAACATTTTCAACTTTAGCTTTGTATTGTTTAAAGCATTCAAAAGTTTTACTCTTATTTTTCAAAAAATAAATGTGTGTCATTCTACTGCAATCATCGACAAAAATAAGAAAATACCTCGACCCTCCTAGAGACGCATTCTCCATAGGTCCGCAAAGATCTGTATGTACTGTATTCAATAATTCAGTACTTCTGTCACCCTCATGAGAGAACGGCAAGCGACTTTGCTTCCCCTCACAACATGTGACACAAGGCATCTTGCTTGTATCTGTATTCTTATCCAATTGCAATTCTTCCACAGCATCCTGCATCTTGTTAAGATAGTTGCTATTAATATGTCCCAGTCTCCTATGCCAGGTTTTGCCGGATTCCATCACAGCAGCTGACAAACACATGGGCATGTTTAGTTTGTATACTCCATTTACTAATGAGGCTGTAGCAACTTTTTCGCCTTTTCTATTATAAATGATACAACTGTCACTCGTGAAGGACACTCCATTGCCATTGCAGATTAATTGACTCACAGATAAGAGATTTGTTGTGATACTTGGAACACACAACACATCTTTGATTGTCACATCAAACTTGCTATCTTCTGTTAAAGTTTTAATCTGCACATCACCGGAACACTCAACAGGCACCTTACTATTGTTAGCTACAATTATTTCTTTAGTGCTCTGTTCGTATGAAACATATGTAATCCAATGTTTATTCGTTGTTAGGTGCACACTTGCCCCCGAGCCGACATACCAACCGTTTTTGCTAAAACTGCCATTTAAAAATACAGCAGTGAAGGCATTTGTTCACTGTGCGTATTATATTTCTTTTTATTGGGAGATTTATTTTGGAAATGGCCAGTCTGTTTACATCTAAAACATTTGATGGTTGATGACTTTGACGTTTGTGAGCCATCTTGTTTATGGTCTTTAACCACAGACTTTTCTTTTTTCTTATGTTGGTATTTACGAAAACTAGCAAATGCACCACTAGTTTCATTCGTTTCAGTTTCCTCCATGTCCAATAATTTCATTTTAATGGCGTCCGTTGTTATGCAAATTCCAGAATGTTCTATGGCCATAATCATTGGCGAAAACTTTTCAGGCAATCCCGCCAACAATAATGACCCGATCCATTCGTCATTTATGTTAAAACCAGTTCCAGCTAATTTTTGTCCATTTTCAACTATTTGAGTCACATAGGCAGTCATTGAGATACAATTTTCAAGCCGAATAGAAAGTAATTTCTCAACAGACTTATTCATCTGGTAAACCCCGAATCGTCGAATAACTGCTTTAGTTTCGTCCATAGTTCCTTTGTAGAATTAACGTTTTTTATATGAACGTAAATCGAGGGATCAATGGTCAAGATCAATTTTGCTCTGGTTTTAGCATCATCCGTGGCTCCTATTGCTGGTTGATTCGGCTCCTGCTTGATGCATCCTAGCATGCCCTCCAAGACCAGGAAATTCTCTGCCGCAAAACACCATTCACTATAATTCTCGCGTCCTTTCAACTTAGGGACGGTTATCACATAGTTCGAAGCCATTACGCGGTCACACACACACACACACGATACGCACAATTAAGTCTCCTTCAGCGAATATAATTATACTCAGTACTTATCATACCGTACAAACTATTGTGAGATTATTATTGAATTGTTTACTGGGCCCATAACCTGTAATGATTAGCGAAATGAAACGCTGCGTATCGTGATTCAATGGCGACTGAACGACCATAGCTTTATTACTAATGACATAGAGAAAACAATACGATGACATAGAGATAACAATAGGTGGTGCTAGTTGTTACAGTTTTGATACAAATCATAACAGTAGCGACGTGTTGTGATTTACTGCAATTAGGGATAAGGCTTTGAGCAAGATCACCTGTAGTTAGACATAGCTCATTAAGACGACAGTGAGTTTGACTGCGTCAACACAAGAAAAGGCTTTCAGTTACTGAATCAGACATTTTATTGGATTTTCATTGCTGACAGTGATTCCGAAAAATGAACACAATCTGCACATGGATGGATGAAGAACAAACATGCAGTAAAAAGTGATAAAATAAATAAGCATGTATACGGAACAAGAGACGATGATCCAGATGGACAACGACCAAAACAGCACAACAGATGTGGAATGGAAAAAAAATTCAATTACGGAAACTAGGGGGGACTACAAAACAGGAGGTCGGCAGTAAGGATGATGAGAAACAGTCCGCTGGGCCAAGTCTCTGCCTCGTCACACATCACTCCCAACATTAAGACTCCTTACATTCGGTGGTGACGCTAGAACTTGGACGAGCATTTCAAACCTTTTTAACTCTCGCATGTGTACAGTTCCAGTTGACGAATGTGGAATGCCTTGCACACCGGAAGATGTTCACACGTGGAGAACCTCTTTCGTTCATTCAAGCATTGCTTCTCATCAATGCGAATTATGCAGTTACTTGGGACACACTCATGAAACAATATGAAAGAAAGCATTTGGACTCTGTGTTAAGGCAACTTTTGACAACTGTCGCTGCGAACATTGCCAACCTGAAGACCACGAGTTACCAGTGCAGCACCAGGATGTTAGCTTGGCAGCATGTTGCAACTGAGACTCCCTTAAGAAAGAGTGCCGTGGCTGATGCGAAAACTAATAAGTTAAGCTAATAGGGTCGGTCATAGTGAAACCAAGATCAAGTGATGGTGTTTGCTGTGATTCTTTTACGACCACCATTTCTGAAGTAAATAACAAGGCGAGACAGGATTAGGAACTAATTCACAGGAGTACAGAATTTGAATGATACTACTGAAGAGGCTAGAATGAAGTGGTATATAAATGTACAGAGAATAAGAGAGGGACTGCCCAGACTAATGATGGAAAGATAGGAGATGATCCGGCCAAAGGCACAAAACACAGTGGATTACGATGATTATTTTTGAAGTCTAAGACTGCAGACTGTGTAGCAAAACTCATTCTGTTCATAAATGCCCTGCTTTCATGGATAAACTCCTGAAGAATGGTACCATTGGGCGAGGCAATAAGGGATGTGTTTGAGTTGTTTATGTCCCAGTCATCAAATCAACGCATGCCGTTCTGCCTGTAGCTGCAGGGAGAGCAGTGCAAAACAAACCTCTTAATTGCATTTTACAAAGACAGCAGGAGGCATACAGAGGTGGAGCTATGCCGAAGGAAGACTGCTTTGCCAGTTCATGATTTAGCACACGCATTCCTCAGTGTTACCTCGTTAGTCGGGAAGAGGTCCCTACGTCCAGGCAGAAACACCTGGCCGCTGTAAAGACCAACTTTGAGTTAGGTTATGTAATGGTAGAAGCCTGTATGTGACTCATATCCAAGATCTCATTCCCATGGCTCTATGGGATCATGTATCTCCTGCTCATCATCCAACTGGCTGTGCCTCTCGAGGCTTGGATCTCCTCGAGCTGAATGAACACCCTCCGTCGTGGTCCCCACCTCGACCTGCTGTCGGAAATGTTACGGAAGAAGAATGGCAAATTATTGTTTATGACTATCCCTTTCACGGACTACTGGACAAGTATTTGAGCTTAACAAGGGTGCAGCAATCACAGCCTACCGTCAACAATTTGGGCAGAACTATCACTCAGTCCAAAAGTCTTACAGGACCTCCGATTCCAGCAGAGTTGTCAAAGCCGATGGTCAAATCCACTCAACAATCGTCCTTTGCAGAAGAATTTACCAGTCTGACTAACAACCAAATGGTCTGCTTGGGGTGGAGGGTCGGTTGCAAAACTGTTACCATTTGATGAGAAACACCATATGCTCCCAAAAAACTATCGCCTTGCTGAGATTCTCATACATCATCTTAATCACGACTTCTTACACCCTGGATCTCGTACTCTCCAGTCATTGATTTCAAGGGTTCTGGATAATTAGTGCTCGCTCAAAACCTGATTCACTGTCTACTTCACAAATGTAAGAGATTGCTTCCTAGCTCAACTTAAGAAGGTTACCCTTGTCACGGTTAGCCTCCTTGCTAGTAGTGTGTGCGAGGCCAGACCATTCCTACAAACTGGTGTTGATTATGGAGATCCCCCGCCAATTACCTCGGTAAAGAGGGAGAAAACCTCTAGCACTGCAATCTTACATCTGTCTATTTGATTCACCACAAAGGTCATCCATCTAGAACGTGTCAAGACTTCTCCGCTGAATCTGTGCATTTTGTTTCTCATCAAGGAACTTGCATGCATGCACACACACATAGCGACTGCAGTATTAATTTTGTGGGAGCCAGCCATCATCTTTCAGAGCTTCATGAGAGTTCTTTGCCAACAGGCTGTTGCAGACCTCAAGATATCTTGGCATTTCAACCCTCTTTATGCACTTAACTCCCACAGTTAAGTCTACCAAATCCTAGCTTACCAAGGCCATCTGCACTGTACACCACCTTAATCCAGAGCGAGACCACTTTGAACACTCGGCCATTGTGCGCTGTGACAAATGATCCCAATGACCTGGCAGCCCTAACTCAGAGCCATTTCTTGACTGAAGAATTTAACCCAGACTCCCATAAATAGATTAATGAGATGGTCCCTGGTACAGCACATTCATCAACCTTTCTGGAAGCGATGGCATCAGCGCCAACCCAAAGCTAAATGGACGTAGAAGAAAAGAGACTCCAGAAAGAAGGGAGGCTTCTGATTATCGAGCACGAAGATGGTGTGATGCAGCTGCTAAAGAAAGTCATGGTGCGTTTCTTATTGATGCTCTGGTGCAAAGCCCAGAACTGCATAGACCCTGTGGAGATATTGTACTAGCCACTTGATGCACTAGACATAAGACAAATGTTTACCAGGTTAGTCTGGCAAACGGATTGTGCTTGCCAGCATATTTAGTGGTGGTTTTCTGTTGACAAGGCTGTTGCAGAGTACGAGCTGAGAACTGTAACATATGGACTATCATCTAGGCCTTACCACAGTTGGTAGTGGATGCAAGGGCACTTTTGCTCAAACAGCAGCAGTCGATGAGAATGCCAGTTGCCTTGTATGCTCAGTAGCTTGCTCTACCATAGATGTGATAGAGCTCTCTGCTTCTGTCTTCTCTACAAAGAACCTACAGCCTCTAGAAGTCTTCAGACCTGCTACCACTGAATAAGTCGTCGACCCGTTCTACACATACTCCACTTTGGAGCATTTCCCAAGTTGCTTCAGGACAACACTAGTCGAAAGTAGGGTTTGAGCCGTTCTCCCGGCTATCTAACTTAGTTGCTCTAGCTTTTACCAACAGATCTGCTTCACTTCATCTGTTTTAACGCAACTTCCGCCAGTTGCTTGAGAACCAATACATTCTAAACCGCTGTTTTCTAATTCTACGGTGGATTGAAACCCCTCTGCTGCCTAGTAAACCCCTCAAGGGAGAGGGAAGGAAGTGGCCGTACTTTAATACCAGATTGCCATTAATAGCGTAGGACTGCGGGCTTCGTAGAAACTACCCCATGCCCTTCACTCAGAGAGGAGGGACAAAGTGGGCGGATAAGATAACAGCCCATCAGTTGTCCAGCTACCCATCGCCAGCCAACCCCTTAGCCGCCCAGAGGGCCCCTGCTAGTACTGACTACGTACCTTGCAGACAGCCTATCAGTTTCAACTTGTGTATGGGATTGATTAAGGCCAAGAGTAAGCGTATCTAAAATCTGACCTCATTAAAGTCGACATTGCAAGTGTTTTCTGACCAAACACTAAGAGCCCTATTAGCATGCAACATTTTCCAGCACAAGAAACATCACGGGTCAATACATTACAAAACTTAAGAAATATTTTTTATGCTGATTCCTAAAAAATTACAAATTTCTTTTGTGTGCAACATAAACATAGCCTTCCTTTATAGATGCTTTTCTAAGGAGTAAAAAATGTTTATGAAATACTAAAGTAATAATAATAACATATATACAAAGATGGCATATGAAAAAAATATATGACGGGAGGAATACTAACTATATCAAATTCAAAAAGTTGCAATAGATACACAGTCGCAGTGCATTGAGAACCACAGCAAATGTCTGAATTATTATCTCTGTAATACTATACCTGCAAAATCTTGAGCTGGCAAATGAAACCACATTTTTTTTTCCATTATGCAGACGCTTGCTGTATTAACAATAAAAAAAATTTTGTATAACAATAGTAATGATTACATATAAGGCAACAAAACTGCCCCAAAATCTTTTACACCTTTCCACAAAAGTGGAATAAATGAAAATACAGCACAGTACAATCAAAAATACTAAACTCAACTCCCAGACTTTTCCCAGGTGCTAGCCTCGCTGCGCAAGTACAGTAATTAACTGTGATTGCTGCTGCAACCGCAGCACAACTTTCAAGGACACGACAGCAGATTTGCTAGACTGCAACTAGCGAGTTGACATAATGACAGTTGAAAGCAACGTCATTTGTATTTTTACGATACTAGGAAGTATATTATTCTCGATCAAAATATCTTTACATCACATTTGAGTTCTAATAGTTGGGCCTTTCTTGCAAATACAATATCTGTAAATACGCATCACTTTTTAAAATATCACGTTATTTTCAAGCTTGTTTGTAAAGGCTTTGCAATGCCTACCATTCTACATTGTTAATTATTTGATACAGTTATTGATGTGGACCACTCCTTGGTCAGTCACCAGGCACGCAGCTCCCAGAACACTCGCACCGTACATCCTGATGCACCCCGACATCGTCCACACGTGAACGGGTTGTGATCCACTACCGAGTGAACCAGTTTAGTGTCTGCAACGCTTTTAGAGCAATTGTTTTAATTAACGCAGGAATCAAGTAGGAAACTTGTGTTAAAATTCAATATAGTTTAGTTCACCCTTATGGCATTATAAAATAGAAGTGGAATACACAGCAGGCCACGTACATTTTTAATTGGGCCTGGAGTAAAAGGGTTGGGTTAATTATAATAATTAATATGTTGTACATACATTTTGAAGAGTGAATGCGCATCTGGCAAAGTCAAACATTACGTGAGTAATATATAGTCGCTCTTATTTCAACTTGACTGTTCCGGTCACAGTGTGTCCCAGAACTTGAGAAGCAAATTTCTCATGTAATTTGCTAATATCCACATATAGTCTGTTCATGGTAAAGTANAGTGTCCCAGAACTTGAGAAGCAAATTTCTCATGTAATTTGCTAATATCCACATATAGTCTGTTCATGGTAAAGTAAGCACTGCTCACTTTACCATGAATAGCCCGTAGTCATGTTTTTACGTAATAACGGATAATTTGAACTATAAGAACATTCAAGGATGATTATGCGTACATTTTCAAGTGTTATCTTAACAAGGTCTACCTCGTGGAGGGGCGCGAGCTCTGGCAGTCTGATTCCACGCGTCATAGGAGCTGCGCGTGTCACGCCAGTCTTCGTACTCTGTACTAACCACTTCAATGCAATAGACTAACGCAAGTGACCGGAACCTTGCGTTTACTTTCNCCAGTCTTCGTACTCTGTACTAACCACTTCAATGCAATAGACTAACGCAAGTGACCGGAACCTTGCGTTTACTTTCTCAGTAGTATCCCTCTGTCAGCGCAATTTTCCAACACCAGGCCCGCTTCACGTTTCTTTGTATATGTGTCTGTGTATACTCAATTCTACAAAACAACTTATTAATGAACTAACAGCACTTACATGTTCTCACTTAATAGTATGNCCAGTCTTCGTACTCTGTACTAACCACTTCAATGCAATAGACTAACGCAAGTGACCGGAACCTTGCGTTTACTTTCGCAGCACCCCTCTGTCAGCGCAATTTTCCAACACCAGGCCCGCTTCACGTTTCTTTGTATGTGTTNGGAACCTTGCGTTTACTTTCGCAGCACCCCTCTGTCAGCGCAATTTTCCAACACCAGGCCCGCTTCACGTTTCTTTGTATGTGTTTCTGTGTATACTCAATTCTACAAAACAACTTATTAATGAACTAACAGCACTTACATGTTCTCACTTAATAGTATGTATTGAACTTTGGGGCCCTGGCCCTATCCAGGGATCCTTCACCGCCTCGTGGAGGCGTATTACGTTAACAGTTAGATTGGTAATATCAAGGCGTGTTGGGAGCCATTTACGTCAACGTCTAAGAATCACAGATCTTTATCAGTAGCAGCCACAATGACAACTGCGATTGCCAAATATCAGTTACATAGTACCATAACACACGCACTGCATGACAACGGAGGAAAGGAGAAGCAACACACACAAATTTATAACATACTATCACAAGTTTCTGGTAAAATTTTTATTCATGGCCATTTTTAAATAATTTATTGAAAATTTACTTCAAAACTCAAAATCAACAATTGCAACTAAACTTGCACACATGGAATCTTCAGTCATACACAGAATTCATAAAAACTATACATAAATACACAAAACTGCAACAAACAAATATGTACACTACCATTACACGATACAAATGGGAATAAACCATACTTCGTACAATGCCACGGAGTGTGTGAACTTTGAAGACACCAGAGGGCACAGACGACAATGACCGATAGTTTAGGAAACGAAACAAGGAGAGTAGTTGCCATGAGACAGCGCGGCAGAGAGGGACATGGTGGTGTAATGAAGTTTGGCAAACCATTTACATTNGGAGAGTAGTTGCCATGAGACAGCGCGGCAGAGAGGGACATGGTGGTGTAATGAAGTTTGGCAAACCATTTACATTAAGCAGCTTTTGTACCACAATCCTACTAGAAACCAACTGGAAATGTATTCACTATTTTAGCAAGGAAATAAGTGCTACAGCGAGGAAAGTTTAATGGTAGAATCATAATCACTTGACCCAATATAATAATAATATATATAACACCAACCAAGTTCACATGACACAAAGTATCCAACAAAATATAAAAGTTATAAGCTCTGCTGTTACAATGTATACCAACTGTTACCTGTACAAAATGCTTGCGCGTACAAACAACTGACTGACACCCACTTTCTTGTCAGAGAAACGAAGCAAACACACCACATAAATTCCATGCTGCAAAGTAATTTACATCAATAGACATGTTACATTAATTATTCCCTGTAATTACAAAGTTATGTCCTCTTTGGCTTTACAAAACCAGTTCGATGCTTTCAAAACTTAATACATGAATACAACTTACAAAATCATGGGGAAGTGAGAAATGTAAAAACAATGAAATTTAAAGCAATTGCTTCCACAAGAATTACAAGCTCACAAAATAAAATACGTGGATACTGAATGTATTAACATATAACAGTTGTAACTATTAGATGAAGGCATTAAAAAGATATGTTGTTTCAGTAGCGAGTGCAATGTTGCAGTTAATATAGCTCTATAGTCAACTACCCTCCAGTGCAAACAAACACGACCTGCGAGCGAGCCAATATCAGCACAGACAAGATTACATGGTGACCGGGGGTAAAACTTCAACACAGAAATGCCAGCTAATACACCACATTATACCATACTTTTAAGTTAAAATTCAAAATAAAATAAAATTCAGCCCAAATGCACTATTTAAACTCCTNACCACATTATACCATACTTTTAAGTTAAAATTCAAAATAAAATAAAATTCAGCCCAAATGCACTATTTAAACTCCTCCTACTTAAAATTTATAAACTGTACTGATAAAAAGTAAGTTAATGCAAATTTTGACTCAATTGTTTTGTTAACACTAAAAGGTGAAGAGTCAGGAGAAATAAACTTTCAATTACTAGACTCAAGGTTGATGGAATATAAGTGATTATGATAAGCTACTGTTAAATAAGTTTAAAACAATCAATTAAATAATAAACAAGACTAACTAACAAAATTGCATAAATAAATATAAAAAAATTCATTAACTTATACTTCAGAAAATATTAAAACTATAAAATATGAATAATTAATGGTTGTCATGCTCCTGATATTTTAGTTTCAGTATGATGTCCTATCTTGTTAATATAGTTTCATAAATAATACGGAATAAAGATTTTTTTAACGTTGCAATGTAAAATTTTGTTTGTAGGCCAGTTAACTTACTCGGCTCATTTTTTAAAACGATTGCGTGGAAATGTTTTTCTTGTTATAATCAAACGTGTTTTGTTTTTGAATGGTTTATTTGCTTGAGTACTATCAACGCGGCCGCGTAATTAACACAAGGGCTAGAAGTCTAGTTAACAACAATGGCCGACGCCAGACGGTCGTTCCAATGCTGCAAGATGTCTAGAAACTTAGTTTCCTTTTACCATAACACTATTTTTTATATTTATTTCTCGGAAATATTACAACCGTACAAATATAATTTCTTCTCGTTCCTTACACAGTCATAACACAAACAGTAAGTCTGCACACGTAATTTACGATATTGTGAACGAAGAAACGTCATATAAAAGGCACAAAAAGTGCAAAAGTGAACACTCCAAGAGTTGAATAAAAAGTTAGTTTCTGTCACTTGCAAATTAATAACGTGCTATGTTCTGTATATAAGTCCCTTGTCATGAAANACCACATTATACCATACTTTTAAGTTAAAATTCAAAATAAAATAAAATTCAGCCCAAATGCACTATTTAAACTCCTTCTACTTAAAATTTATAAACTGTACTGATAAAAAGTAAGCTAATGCAAATTTTGACTCAATTGTTTTGTTAACACTAAAAGGTGAAGAGTCAGGAGAAATAAACTTTAAATTACTAGACTCAAGGTTGATGGAATATAAGTGATTATGATAAGCTACTGTTAAATAAGTTTAAAACAATCAATTAAATAATAAACAAGACTAACTAACAAAATTGCATAAATAAATATAAAAAAATTCATTAACTTATACTTCAGAAAATATTAAAACTATAAAATANAACTAACAAAATTGCATAAATAAATATAAAAAAATTCATTAACTTATACTTCAGAAAATATTAAAACTATAAAATATGAATAATTAATGGTTGTCATGCTCCTGATATTTTAGTTTCAGTATGATGTCCTATCTTGTTAATATAGTTTCATAAATAATACGGAATAAAGATTTTTTTAACGTTGCAATGTAAAATTTTGTTTGTAGGCCAGTTAACTTACTCGGCTCATTTTTTAAAACNATAAAGATTTTTTTAACGTTGCAATGTAAAATTTTGTTTGTAGGCCAGTTAACTTACTCGGCTCATTTTTTAAAACTATTGTGTGGAAATGTTTTTCTTGTTATAATCAAACGTGTTTTGAATGGTTTATTTGCTTGAGTACTATCAACGCGGCCGCGTAATTAACACAAGGGCTAGAAGTCTAGTTAACAACAATGGCCGACGCCAGACGGTCGTTCCAATGCTGCAAGATGTCTAGAAACTTAGTTTCCTTTTACCATAACACTATTTTTTATATTTATTTCTCGGAAATATTACAACCGTACAAATATAATTTCTTCTCGTTCCTTACACAGTCATAACACAAACAGTAAGTCTGCGCACGTAATTTACGATATTGTGAACGAAGAAACGTCATATAAAAGGCACAAAAAGTGCAAAAGTGAACATTTCAAGAGTGGAATAAAAAGTTAGTTTCTGTCACTTGCAAATTAATAACGTGCTATGTTCTGTATATAAGTCCCTTGTCATGAAATCATCCTCTATGTGGTAGGTTTTTTAAACATTCTTTTTTATTCGAGTGAGAAAAGTGAAGGCAGTGTTCGAATTGGCACTTTCAGTTTACTAAAAGGTCACGTGACCTCTTAGTCCACAAAATGAAGACGTACTTGGTATTTTAGTTTTTAGTATGTAACGAAGTTTGCTAAAATATAAAACTACCAAATTGCAACCGAACTGAAGCCACTAAATGCCAATATACTAAATGGTGAATTTTAACACGGCCAGTACAGTTTTATGTTCAGATTATTTCCGCATCTCACATTTTTACACACAAAATAATTTCCCAAGAGTGATTCAATTACTGGCATAAATCAAGTAATTTTAAACTGTTTTTGAGAGGTAATTGGTTAAGTATTTGTAGTAATGGTCTTTTATGCTTCGATTCTTGGTCTTCAGATTCTCGATTATACGATTCTTCAAGAATCGCGGGTATCAAGGAATCAGGTTTGACATCCCATTTTTTTTCCATGGTTGCAATTTTGAAAGTATATTTATATTTTATGTGAAAATCATGCTTGCGATGTATGCAATGGCTTTTATTTTAACATTCATGTCAACTGTGTCTTTTTATATACACACACATGTACTGTATAAATTGACATAAGTATTTTTTTTATTTGAAAATATGAAAAATTGTAGAATAAGTACCAAAAACACATCAAAGTAATTTTATAAAAACTCAAGAAATCATGGAAATAGTTTCACAGTAAACCTACATGTCTATTTATTCACAAACGAAACAATATTTTTGAAAGGCATGCGTCTTCTGTTAAAATTACAGTAAAATCTTGTTATATCGTACATGAATAAAGCCTCAACTTTTATATTTAGTAATGAAAGTACTTTATACTTAAAATCTTATGTTCTCAAACCTTCACAACATTGGCTCCTTTAAATTATGGCACAAATAGTCATTTCAGTAAATAAAAGTAATCTGCNTTTCTCAAACCTTCACAACATTGGCTCCTTTAAATTATGGCACAAATAGTCATTTCAGTAAATAAAAGTAATCTGCAATTACAAATTATATATATATATATTTACAGAAAGTGAGGACAAAATTATACTTAGTAAAATGTGAAAATGCATACATTCCACGTGCACACAAAGCAATGCATGGTTTGCAAATACACACTACCTACTAATTGGTGAAGTTTACTTTGAGAAAATAACACCAAATTAAATTCATTCAAAAAAGTTTATTATTTTTAATAAATTAATATTTTGGTAACAAATCCTCTATTTTTCCCGCAATACGCACATTACANAAAAAAGTTTATTATTTTTAATAAATTAATATTTTGGTAACAAATCCTCTATTTTTCCCGCAATACGCACATTACATGCACTTGGTAAAGCGTGCAGCTCAATATTAATAAACACTTTTGGCAACATGTGGGTATTAAGTACTTCAGTTTACATTTCTAGGGTATCATTCTGTTTGTAAGAAGTTTACCTCTAGATTAAAAATAATATGCCATAAGAATCATTTTGATTTTAATAGGGTCTTCACAGGCAAAAGGGGGTGGGGGACTTAGTTTATTTCATAGGCAATTTCTACATTTTTTCAGGGGTTAAAATTTATCAGTTTTGATTTTTACAATGTTAGAGATTTTACCAAGTCGTTCTCGTAAGGGAGCTTACTGTGTGTTATAAAAAACGTAGAACTAAATCACGCATATACGGCTTCCAACTTAAACGTTCACGTTTTTATTGACAAAAGAAAGATGGTGCCGCAAGTCAACTCTGTTAATCAAGGTCACCACACGAGAGTCGATGGCATTGCAACTTGGCAATCAGCATGATATTTTACGTGTCGTATTTGGTAAACAAAACAAGATTTACGTTTGAAAAATGGTTAAACAATTAATAGTTTTATGTAAAGCTGACGTACGGCATTCAAATAATCCCATTTTGGATGGCAATTTTTTGTATTTGGGCAGGAATTTTACTACATACCTTAGAAATGCNGGCATTCAAATAATCCCATTTTGGATGGCAATTTTTTGTATTTGGGCAGGAATTTTACTACATACCTTAGAAATGCAGATATAAACAAAACTATTAACTTCAAAACACTAATATTTTCTTCATTATAAAAATAGTTATTTTGTGTGCAATAAAGAGCTCGAAACTTGGAAACTTTTCAGTGGACCTGCTCCGGCTCTGCCTTAACTACTTCTGAATTAGACTGTGTTACATGTAAGGGAAAGTGACGCACCATTAACAAACATGGTTTAGCAAACTTGCAACATTTTCAGATACATACATTATATTGTCACATGTTGCTCATCTGTATCGCTTCCCGTGCCTCGTCCTCGAGCGAGCAAAAGAGTGTGCCAAGGTCAGAGTCATAATGCGAGAAGTGCGCAGCAATTTACAAAGGCAAGCCATCAAGTGCACCATATAAGCCTACTGGGATGTGCGCTCTCGACCTTCAGCAGATTGAATGTCTGGGGTTATCTTTGAAAGAGTGCTCTAGTAATCACCCTTGCCTCTCTTGGTGAGACTTGGAGCGCTGGGAACCTTCTAGAGAGGGTCAACGAGACTACTTCAGCCGTGACGAGCCTCTGAGCTGACGNGAGACTTGGAGCGCTGGGAACCTTCTAGAGAGGGTCAACGAGACTACTTCAGCCGTGACGAGCCTCTGAGCTGACGGACTGAGGTTTAGAGGTTTGAGAGACCTTAAGCACCAGATGTGCAGAGACCGCAAGCATCAGTACAACTCAGAGTGAGACCGACTGGCAGGACTATTGAACTCCATGCTTGGGTGACACATTTGGAATGACTGCAATACAGATTGTATATATGTAAATAATGGATGTGAATTAGGTGACACAGACTCTATAATTAGAATTAAGAGACATTGAATATTGTGCTCACTGAGAACAGTAATAATAGTGGAGATAGGTAATTTTCATGTTGTATATCATAGCTGTATGCATAAATTAAAAAATCAAATTTAGTTCTTTTACTCTATTGAACTAGGCATGTCAATCACATGTTTAATTTGCATTTACAAAACTTCAACCAGCATAGGATATTTTTGTTTAAAACAGCAGTCTGGATGTAACATGCAAAATCACAACGATGAGCACGCCATGCGCTCTGAACCGAGATGGGGAAGCGGCAGAGCAAAGATGATCCCTCCCACTATATATCAGTTACAAGAAGAAACACTGTAACCACCGACTGCTCTCGAAAAACTTCCCGTGGAAAGTACGTAGATGGTAAAATATGGTCTTTGGTTACCACACGGACAACATTACAGTAACTTTTATTGCAAGAGGGTTGCACAAATAAACTGATGAGCAGTTTACTGAAGCAAGGAGAGGTGGGAGTTTACGCATTATTACTCTGATAAAGCACACTTATAAAAACAAAAACTCTCAAAAGACAACTAAATATACACGCTTAGTCTCAACTCCTGCAATATTGTCCCCAGAATAACTCACTGAAGTTGGCCAAGGCAAACATTTACCGTTTATATAATTAAATTTGTAGTAAAGCACCACTATAAAATGTTGGCTCGACAAATACATAACCCCTTGGCCTACAGGCATGCCACCCCGGTGACTGCTGTCTTCTCAGGAGCACCAACTTAAACTGAACCCGAGGTTCGCACATCTCACCCGTGCCAGAGTGTTTTCTGGTATGCACAGGGCGCACTGAAACTTATAATTTGTAGATATGTCTTCTTTCATCTTGCAAAAGTAGGAAACTATTTCCACTGCACTTGTGACAAAATCAATTACTGAATAAATTTAATTTAGGAGATGGTATAAAATACTTACTTCCAACAAATGATAAGACACCACATGTATTCAACTTCCCAGAAAAATCAAAACTATAATGCAAACATGGAAGGTGGAGACAAGATGGACTCCAATGCTGAAAAAACAATTATNGCCAGAAAAATCAAAACTATAATGCAAACATGGAAGGTGGAGACAAGATGGACTCCAATGCTGAAAAAACAATTATATCTGGGGCCAAACAGGCCATTCAAGTAAACAGCATTCTGTGCTAGAAGTAATTGTGAAGACATCCACGACACTAGCGAAGTGTGTGCTGTTGTCCACGGCTGCTAGTGCAATGGCCGTGTTGCGGGACTCGTACTGCCCACACCACCTTGCAGAGGCGACGTCGCGGCAACTGCATGCTCGTATGACGCTCGGCCATGTTCGCCAACACATGCTTCTCATCTATTCCCCATTAGACAGTGGCAAGTTCCTCAGAAATTGTCCAAATGATCCCATCTAAACTTCAAAAGAAGTCATGTCACCCCAAGAGTACAATTAGACCTGCAATTGAAGTAAAACAGCCAGGGAAAAAATTTTGANTCAAAAGAAGTCATGTCACCCCAAGAGTACAATTAGACCTGCAATTGAAGTAAAACAGCCAGGGAAAAAATTTTGAATGTCGCATACAATATAAATTTCCAAAGAAGAGTACAAAGAAAATTTAATAATTATACAATAAGATATGGCGGGAATAGGTTGCTAACCTACTAATTACATTCTTAAAAGGCGATGAAAGCANTAATAATTATACAATAAGATATGGCGGGAATAGGTTGCTAACCTACTAATTACATTCTTAAAAGGCGATGAAAGCACAAGTGTTTGCAGGATTGCGCGCACACACACACACACACACACAACGTAGATGCATCGTTGTGATGTTTCTCTGGCTGCGCCAGTGAAGCTTCACGACCACGCACCCACATGACTGTGGATGTGTGCATTCACAAGTCCTTTTAATAATGTAATTTTCCTACACGGTGTATGCTGCGACGCTGTGATAGTCAAGACATGAGAACATCACAGCCGCATGCTAGGCTGTCGCTCACAAGATACCTTAGCTATGAACACTGCTCAACAACCATGTGTGTTACCAACATGGGAAACTGGTGGACCACATGTCTGGAAATGTTGCACTTACACATCCGCACCTGAGAGATTCTACCCACAAGTACCAACTTATGAGTACTTGTGCTTTCACTTTTAGATAATTACACCTTAAACATGGTTATGGCTGGTATACATGCTATCAAACCCTTAATTCACAAATCCTGGATTTAAAGAATAAACCAAATGCTAGTACTTTCATAAGAATAAAAAAAAAAATACAAAATATTGTACTATATCTTTCTCTGCTGTGATGTAACTCTTACTCATGTTTATTTACACTGTNACGTAACTCTTACTCATGTTTATTTACACTGTTTTGTAAACCTATAAACCTGCTTACAAGCTTAATAATTAATATTTCAACCACGAAATAGCTGCATTTTCTGCAAGAAGCGATAGAAATGAACTTAATGCTCGCTGGAAATTACATAGCAGTCCAAGTCAAAACTTTGTATGGCGACGAGCGGCTATTGAACGTGC
>NQII01001117.1:507606-569301 GCA_002778355.1 Clitarchus hookeri | reverse complement strand
ATGAATTAGCACATTGAATTTTACCACAGATAGGCCTGCTGCCAGTATAAAAAATTCGACTGAAATTATTTGTGACATATGGCATACCTACTCATAATATGTATATGGCTGTTATGTTAAGAAAGAATATGTGGTTAGTCCAGTATGACATAAACATTTAAACGGAATAATGAAAAGGATAACTTCTAGTCATAATTTGGTGAGAATCGGATGATGGTTTCCGAAGATATACCATAAAAATGTAAATGTTTCATATGGCACTATCTTAAAAAATGGCGTACATAAAAGACGACGTATAAAAACATTTTATTTTTATAATAGATACTGCAATCGTACTAAGATAACATTAATTTTGTTACTTGACTTGTTATTAGTATAGTAAACAAAAATATTTATATGACCGCCAGTTTGAACATTGGTGTCTGACCCATTTAAACATGTAATTTTGTATGGTCTGCTGCAGTATTATTTGTATTCCAAATTTGAGACGAATCGGTTTAAATTTTCCGTAGAAATGCTTAAAAACTTAATATTTGATGTGGCGCTATTCTTCTAAATGGCGGAGAAGGGAGACACTGTGTACACATATATGATTGTTGTAATATATAGTGCCAGTATAGAAAGATAAGTTTAAATTNAAATGTAAATGTTTCATATGGCACTATCTTAAAAAATGGCGTACATAAAAGACGACGTATAAAAACATTTTATTTTTATAATAGATACTGCAATCGTACTAAGATAACATTAATTTTGTTACTTGACTTGTTATTAGTATAGTAAACAAAAATATTTATATGACCGCCAGTTTGAACATTGGTGTCTGACCCATTTAAACATGTAATTTTGTATGGTCTGCTGCAGTATTATTTGTATTCCAAATTTGAGACGAATCGGTTTAAATTTTCCGTAGAAATGCTTAAAAACTTAATATTTGATGTGGCGCTATTCTTCTAAATGGCGGAGAAGGGAGACACTGTGTACACATATATGATTGTTGTAATATATAGTGCCAGTATAGAAAGATAAGTTTAAATTGGTTACATGGTTCGGAAGATATAGTAAGACTAAGTTAAAATATCTATCGTTGCCATTTTAAAAATAAGTGCCTTGTACATTTAAATCCAATACATGGTCTAGCATAGTAGTACGTACGTAACAAATTTAGTGGAAATCGGTTATATAGTTTCCGTGATATAGCTTAAAAGTTTTATTTTTTATTAAGTGCTAGCTAACAAATTCGCCGAAGAATTAAAGTAACGATATTTAATTTCAATGCTTACATGATGCGCTGGCAACTTACCAAACTCGGTTTAAATCTGCCAACAGATTGCTAAGAAATGACATAGCATCATAAATTAAAAAATTGCCGCCATTTTGAAAATAAGTGCCCGGAGTTGTCTAAAACTATAAAATTAACATGTCCTTGCAATGGGTCCCAAGTTTGAGGTCCATGTGCTCCAAAGTGTTTAGCGGGGGACACGCACACGTACACAAAGGCACACAACAGGAAAGTGATCTCACAAGCCTTCCTTTACTTTGTAAAGTAGGCTAAACAGCGAGCTATAAATTCGATCATAGTGAAATTCGTGACTTTCCTGTTATGCATATTAAAATAAAAACTAGCGTACGGTCTATTGAAATATCTCTCAGTGCGCGAAATCCCAAACATAAATCGAGAACAGAATTTGATCTGTTTAATATATTTCGATGATGTTTATTTTATTGACCATATATTTGAATTTAGAAAAACCGTCACAGTAATAGTTGACAGACTAAAAATAGTTTTGTGTAATTCAAACAATAACATACATAAACCACAAATTTTGTACATGTAAAAAAAATTTGTATTAAAATATATAACATTTTATTGTAAATATTTCTGTAATAGCAAAATTTAAAAACGTAATTAAACGGAAATTTATCTTTTTGAAAGCTCTTGTTAAAAAAAAAAATTTATTAGAAAAAAGTTGGCTTCTATTTACGATGTATAAATTTCAATATAATAAAATGGCACCTAATATTATTTCGATAGTTTTAAGACAAATACATAGGCATATTTGCTGTGGTTTCATAAAAGTTAAAATTTTTAAATAGAAAACTATTTCCTGTATAAATAATTGTTGTATGCCGACTTCTAGAACTTATCCATAGTCCTTAATAGTAAAAGTATATGAAATGAAAATATTTTGATATCATTCTTCTTAATTTAGTGCAAATATTAAACCTGTATAAATGACATCAGGGATCACACAAATTTGGTGATAATAACAGGAGTAAAACTTTTTCCTTAATCCACGAGTGAACGGGAACTTCATATTACACATACACACTGGATTAGTAAAATTAACATATTTATTTTTCAGTGAATGCTGGTTCGTGGTTGATTGATTACCTTTGGAACCAAACATTGGAAAAATATCATTCCTCCTCCAATAATTACTGGTGGCTATGCAGGAAAGGTAGTTACATGTCATCACGTCATATTTAAAATGCTATCTCTAAATTTGTGAGCTGTGAATTACTGACATTTAGTTTACGCTTGTTTTAAGCCCGTAAGCATGAGAATTATATAATTGGTACAAATTTACGTTACTTACAATTCCGCTGTTCCATTCANTGTTTTAAGCCCGTAAGCATGAGAATTATATAATTGGTACAAATTTACGTTACTTACAATTCCGCTGTTCCATTCAATGGACGCATGAATAAAATGATCTGCTCCTCTGCAACATTAACTTTACAAATGGCGGAACGGAAGTGTTTCGGGACCTTTTTTTATTTGACGGTAGGGAGTACAAGATCGTGTATACAATTTGCGGTTCCTGGTGCTCCAAAGAGCGCCCCTTCCCAAAATTTAATTTTGAAATAAATTATGTTGGTATTTTCTAACATAGGCTGGCAGGTTTTTAAGGCCCGAAGGCCAGCACACCCTCCATCCTCCCGCACTGCATCTTTACTCTTATGAGTAAGGCAGTGCACGGCAATTTCTCTTCTTTGTCTCTTCGGGCCATTCACTTTCCTTTCTTGCCGTTACTCAGTATTCTACCGGTTTTCTCTTTTTTTAAAACCTGTCCTCCTCGCCCATCCAAGGTACTCCGACTTCCTTTTTGTAAACCTTTACCTGAGTACCTTTTTATGGGTCATCAGAATTTTGCTCTCTTTGCCAGTTGTCAAACTCTTCCAGTATTTTTCCTATCTTGGTGGCAAATTCATTCCATAGTTTATTAAGAAATTTATTCTCCATCACATTGTTTAGATCCAAGTGTTACGGGTAAAGAAGTCAAAAGGGTAAGTCGGTCTAGGACTAGTCTTCTGTTTTCAAGCAGCTTGTGATGACATGCTGTACAGTGTCATCCTCTCTACAGACATAACACAGTGGAGATAGCACCAGTCGAAGACTGTGTAGCTTTGCCTTGAAGTTTCCATGGCCAGTGTACAGCTGCATGCTGTAATGATTGATGCGGATCCAATTGCATGTCATTCTTATTCTCACATCACGAATAAGTTCGTGAGTGAGTCTTCCGTTGTCGGACGTATCCCATCTATCCTGCCACTGGCCCATAATTTCTTCCATGATTTCAGCTTTGGCATCCTTGGTCAGCCTTTCGAACCGAGCTCTCTCCACCGTGAGTCCCCTATACCTCACCAACAGGTCAATTGGCAGCACTCCAACCAGGACCGGGAGCGACACATTTGGGACTGTTCTATAGGCCTTTGTCACAGTCAGCAGTGCCGCTCTTTGTGCACTAAAAATTTCCCTCTTGTGCCATGATAGCTCGGCCCTGTGGAACCACATCACAGCACTGTATGTGACTGTTGGTTCAAATACAGCTCTGTATATCACTCTGAGCGTATTGTAGCTCAATTCCCAACTGGTATTACCGATTAGTTTTAATTTATGAAAGACTATGATAGCCTTTCGAGACACATATTCCACATGTCTGAGGAAACTCATTTTGTCATCATTGATGACTTTCAGGTACTTAATTTCGCGCACGTTACCCACCAGGCTCCCCCCAAAGCGCACTGTAGGTGGTCTTTTGAAACTTCCTTTAAGTATTATCGTTTTCGTTTTTTCAGTTGAAAACTTCAACTTAGCAATTTTTGCCCACATACAGACTTTTCCCATTATTTCAGAGACCTTGTCTTGTAGTGCTTTCCTTGAATTTCTCGTTATCAGCACAAGCCCATCATCTGCATAACCAAAGACAGTACATCCTGGAGGGAGGCCCAGTTCCAAGAACCTATCGAATAGTACTTTCCACAGGATAGGTCCGAGGACCGAACCCTGTGGGCATCCCTTCGTGAGCCTTTTCATGACTTGTGAGCATCTTGCAGAGTACAAGCTCCACCTGTCATTAAAGAGAGCCTGAATGACCCTATAGATGTTCACAAGGCATCCTTTTACCTTTAATTGGTGCATCACTTCCGGCCACCAGGCATTATCAAATTGGCAATGAAGACGATACAGTCCTTCATTTCAGCAGATTCAGGATGGCCAACAGGGTTAGATGTTTCGAGATAATTACGAAATTTCAGACAACATGAGTCGTGGTACCTAACTTCAGCGGCTATCAGATCTGTTTAAGAGATATGTTTCAGTGGCAAGCCTCTGTAAAATACCCTCACCCACTTCGCCACCTCTTGCTTCAGCAGTTGCTCTTATACTTCGTATCCAATCCAAAGTCATAACCCTATGCACCCTATCTCGTTTGTCTTTTCGTTGCTTGTTTTGGTGGGCTTCAAACAATTCAGAAGCATCCTCCTCACAGTAAATGCACAGATTCTTGAAGTCAAACGTTTTCACATCACGACTTGTCGTATGGGTTGGGCTATTTCCTTGTCTTTCAGCTTTCAAAACACTCGACTCTTTGGTGTAAATTCCTTTTCGACACTTTTCATGAACAATAATTGGCGTTTGCTTCTCCAACCACTTATTATGGTTATTTTTTCTCCTCTTACTGGCTACAATAAAGGTTTGCAGTGCCCTTACCCCTATAGTAGCCGTATCCCCATCCTCTCCAAAACCATAACCACATATGAAAAAAGTGGTGCCCTCCATATCCAAGGTAGCTACCTACGAGTCACACATAGGTAGGTAGTGCACGAATTCACGATCTCCACACGTCGTTGTAGAACACTGTGAACAGCAAAACGAACTAAAATCACTATTTGAATTCAAACATAGATACGCTTTGAGCCGAAGTTGACGATAAACTAAAGAAGAGACAGGAAGGGCTCGACGACTGAGTTGAACTGGGAAGGATGAGAGGACAAAGGGGCCAGGTGGCCCGCGTTACCCTCCCAATTCCACATAACGGGACACCTGGAAGCCAAAGACCCTGGCCCAAGGACGACCGACGAGATCCTCTTCACTTTACACAACTCGGAACCACAGAGGGGCCAGAGTGAACTACTGGAGTGAACAAGTCATTTTGCGTCACAATAACAGTCTTAGTGAGCATTGAGCGCTACGACTACTTTCCGGGTTCTTTATTTTTAGCTCTACATCAGATTGAGTTAATTTCCCAATGGAAACTTCCCTTCATAACATAATTTGATGCTCTAAAACCTCCATTACTCAACATTTTAATTTTAAGAAGCTGTTTGTTGGTAACAGAGGTTGAAACGTGAGTACAACCATCTTTTTAGGTAAATTGGAAAATATTGCCAAATTTTGACGATCGACAGCGGCTGAACGGCTGAACCGATTTTAACTTTTCAAAATACTTTATTCGACGCGAAATTTCATGTTATTTAATTTTGGTAATTGTAAACATTTTTGTAGGATGCGTCGTTTCCAAGTTATAATCAAAATAGTGAAACGATTGCCAAAAAAACGTGGTTTTTTGGCCCACAAAAGTTATACGACACCCAGAATCCGTCGCAAACGCTAGGAACTCTTATTTGGGATGCCTAAAGTCGATTTAAAAAGATTCCAGCTTTGGTGGAATTATTCGCAGCTACAGCCCTTTTTTGGGCTAATTTGCCTGGGATATAAGTAAATTTTGCACATAGACTCGTGTAACAGTATTCAACAAATCGTATGTATTCAGGATTTTGTCTTATGATTTTAGTTTATAACGAATATAAGTGTGCGTTAAAAATACGCGGAGATAATGAATGTAGTGAATCTCCAGAAAGTTTGTAAATATTTATAAGACGTACAGTAAAATACATATCGTTTCCATCTAAACAACATTACCAAATTATCTATTAACTAAAATTTGTAAATATTAATAATCATGACAAATTAAATTAGATAAAATAATATTATCTACTATACTAACGACCCGGCCCGGCTTCACCCGGTTGCAATTAATTTTTACGGCGATACACTAATAAATAAATTGGGACAAGACAATCACAATATTATATGATAGTAAATTAGCAAACTACTATCATATGTAACATACATGCATACACGTCACGCCCGTCTCCCAGAGAGGTAGGCAGAGATTATGGGCCTCCATTTACCACGATCCTGACATAGCTACCTCCTTTGCTTTATCCACATTTATACATCTCTATTATAACAATATTAAATGATAGTGGTTTAGAAAATTTTTTTGTATACGACATGAATCGTTTTGCCTCCGACCGCCAGCGCAAAAAGATTTCTGTTTAAAGTGACACGGGAAGTGCTTACGTATAGTTGTCCGTATAAAAAACACGCTCCACTCAAATCCACTCCAGCCACATTAAGTGTTTGACCCTGTGCCTTATTTATGGTCATACGAAAACCGACTCTTATTGGAAATTGGTCTCTTTTAAAATTAAAAGGCAAATCCGAGGAAATTATTAGTATTCAAGGTGTTAAAGAAGTTTCTCCAGTACCGCAGCCAGTTAGAATTTAGAATAGCAAATTCAATGAGATAACGTTTTAACATTTTATTTGTAATCGAGCCCCGTTGCATAATTTTGGTGAATTTATATTCCACAATAAAATTATGAAAGCTCCAACTTTTAAATACAGTTTGTGTGGTGGTATACTAGAGAGATTCAATGAATTGAGAAATTCTGTAAGATTATGCAGAGCTTCTTCACTATCGAGTGCTGTATCTACTGAGTAACAGACTCGTGTTTGCGAATTAAATTTTGCTAGCACTAATTCATTATTTTTTTCGACTTGTTCATTAGTAGGCGATAATATTGCTCTTTCTTTGAACCACGATAGTGTCTTATTTGTAAGGTCGTGTACTTCAGGGTATGCGTTATCTATCAGTGTTTGGTGGTTGGTGACTAAAACACATATATAACTCTTGAGAGAAATTTTTCAACAATCCATTAGAAGCCCTCCATTTCCGACTTTCAGTAGCATGTCAGAAAATATGCTGTTATCTTCTAAAGACATAACCACTCTCATGATTGTTTTGAGTGCTAGTTTTGTTACGTTGGGCCAAAGATAGGATCTTTTTAGAGATGCATTGACTTCATCAGCTCTAGTTCCTCTCACCACCACCGGCAATATTTGAGGAAAATCTGCTGAGAATAAAACCGTCCAACTACCTATAGGTGTATTTGTATTTCTTAAATCACGCATGGTCCTATCCAGAGCTTAGACGGAAGTTTTCTGCGAAATAGTAGCCTCATCCCAAACTTTCAATGAACAGTTCTGTATTAGTTTAGACATGTTACTTTGTTTTGAAAAGTGACATACGCTTGTACCATTATCACAAACGTTCAGGAGAAGTTTAAATGTCGCATGTGCCGTTCTTCCTCTTTCTAAACGAATGGCTGCAATGCCAGATGATTCTACCGCAAGGGAAACATTACCAATAGATCTAATTTTAGTGAGAAGCATATTCATTAAGAATGTTTTACCTGCGCCGCCTGGAGAATCGAGGAAAAACATCTTGCCTTCTGTGTTTGTTATGGATATGAGCAGTGCATCATAAACTGCTCTCTGATCGGGGTTCAGACTTGGTTCTTTCTGTCTGAAGGTTTGTAAAAGCCGAGATTGATCCTACGATATCTCCCTCAATAATTCAGCATTGTTAAGGTCTGATTAGCGCAGACATACAGACAGACACACGCGCGTCAGGGACTACTATGTAGTGATAAAGTTGATATAGACTGTTCACGGTAAAGTGAGCACTTTTGAAAGCCCCTCTCATTTGGAATAATAGTCAATAGATAAGTTTTATTTTAGTCTTAGATTATATATTCCGAGTAAGGTGGAATATAAACACTGTGCCTATTACTTACTTTGCTAAATTTATTTAAAAAGGCAGTCAAAGGATAAAAACAATCTGGAAGTAAAAAGTACTCACTTTACTGCGAAAAGCATTCAACAATATTTACAAAGTAATGCTGTTGACTGAAAGTATTTTACAATTATCCTAACAGATAGCTTGACCAGTGATGTCAGCCCACTGGTGCATGCTGATTTTACACAAACTGGCTCATACCCCATACGTTTCGTCTATCGGAATGCACAAACTATAATAGTTATTAGAAATAAAAGAGTTGTTAACTTTTACACAAACAGCAGTAGTGTAAATAACGTCTTATAAAACCCATCATTGGTCGCATATAAGATTCCTCTCGCATTTATATTAATATGGCGCAATTTTTATAGAAGGGGTGAAGCTTTCAAATTTCAAAAGATAACATGTAATCTTGTCGCCAGGAATAATACGAGCAAGCTGGTGGCCAGGATAGATGCATCATTGACCTTAAGACAGGGTGTGGTATACTGATGTGCACAGTGTGTGAGAATTTTTTTTTTTTCATTTGGTGACTATTCACATCCATTAAAACTGAAGAAGACAGATGTGAATATTATTATCGTTACTGATAGAGATACAGTTACAGATGAAGTAGGCAAATAAATATATACTATTGTTCATGCAAACATTGCACTTTACACCGTAAAATTAACGTAATACTTTCAACTGTCGTGGACAGATATTACCGAATCTGATAGGCCCCTTAGTATTAAAATTTGTACAGCTTTAATAACAAAACCATTAACGTACAATCACTTTATAATGTGAAAGGCGAATAAACAGGCTGAGTATAAAAGAATACCCCAAATTTGAAGGTCTATATTACCAAAACCAAACAACCTACAACCTTGATTGACCAATCAAATAAAGCGTGGAACCATGAAGTGTGTTTACCATACATTCATAAATGTTCAAAGTTACCACTATGAGCGGCCCGAACGACATCTACGCGATAATAAAACTCTTTCCACACTCTTGTCAGCATGTCCGGTGTTACGGTTTGGATGGCGTCTGTAGTTCTCGTTTTGAGGACGTCAATGTTAGCCAGCAATGGTTGACGAAAGGCTTAATCCTTGCTGTACCCCCATAGAAAAAATCGTACGGGGTAAGATCCAGACCTGTTGGGGGCCAGTGATGGAGAGCCTGGTCCCCAGCTGCTCCTCGGCCAATCCAGCGTTGCGGAAACTTCTCATTCAGGTATCCGCGAACAGCTAGGTGCCAATGGGGTGGCGCACCATCCTTCCTGGAGAATTAAGTCCCCCACCATCTCTTCTAACTGAGGTAACAACCACTCTGTAAGCATATCCAAATAAGAGATTCCAGTAACAGTGGGTTAGTGAAAAAAGAAAGGGCCGAAAACAGTGTCTTTGGATACAGCGCAAAACACGTTCACTTTGGGGGAAGCGCGCTCGTGTTCGGTGGTTTCACGTAGAGGCTCCTGACCCCATATCCGCACGTTCTGCCGGTTCACCTTACCCTTTGTATGGAACGTCGCTTCGTCGCTTAAAACCAGCTTGGACATGAAGGCATCGTCTACCTCGTTCTGGGCACATAAAGGAAACATCAGACCGTCCCCTTCACATTGACGTGTCAAATGCGAGCTCGCTACCCCCTCACCACCTCAAACTAATAGTTACGAACCCCATCCAAATTGTAACACCGGTCATGCTGACAAGAGCGTCGAACGAGTTTGATAATCACGTAGATGTCGTTCGGGCCGCTCATGGTGGTCACATTGAACATTTATGAATGTGAGGTAAATAAACTTCACTATTACACAGTTCATTTCATTGGTCAATCAAGGTTGTAGGTTGTTTGATTTTGATATTATAAACCTTCAAAGTTGGGGTATTTTTTTATACTCAGCCTGTATAAGATACATAAATAATTTGTAGACCTAATAACTTCTACAAACCCTTTCTCGATTTCATTAAAATGCTGATGTGTAAACATTTTCCATATGTATATGCTTAAGCAGTTCTTTAAAGCAATTTTTTTCAACAGCATTAAATTTCAAGTCCCCCCAAAAAACTAATTGAACTAAATTAATAATGGTTCTACTAAAAGCGAACCATGGTAAACGCCATCTGTATCGGAGTCTTTATTATTTCCCGGCTGTCGGCTGAGCGCGCATCTCCTTTCCTCCCCTTTTTTCTCTTCCTCCGGAATCGCCACTACTCCGCTTATCATCGCTGAGACTTGCGTAGATAACTGCTGTTCACTGTACATAATTCCTTCTATTCATATATTTTAATGTAACATTATTATCATACCAGTAAAACCGTTACTACTTAAAATTTCTATTGACCCCTGTTTGTAGTAAAAATACATGAGGTATGAAACAAAATCTATATTGGGTTCTTGTGGCTCCCCTAGTCGGAATGAGGTGGAAGGCTACAACATGGTCATAACACTAGTTCTTAAGCAAGGTTTCCGAAATTGGTCATCTAACCACGAAGAGCCAATGCTAATATGACAAATTCATGCGATGGGTGCTTATATTATTNAAACGCCATATGTATCGGAGTCTTTATTATTTCCCGGCTGTCGGCTGAGCGCGCATCTCCTTTCCTCCCCTTTTTTGCTCTTCCTCCGAAATCGCCACTACTCCGCTTATCATCGCTGAGACTTGCGTAGATAACTGCTGTTCACTGTACATAATTCCTTCTATTCATATATTTTAATGTAACATTATTATCATACCAGTAAAACCGTTACTACTTAAAATTTATATTGGCCCCTGTTTGTAGTAAAAATACATGAGGTATGAAACACAATCTATATTGGGTTCTTGTGGCTCCCCTAGTTGGAATGAGGTGGAAGGCTACAACATGGTCATAACACTAGTTCTTAAGCAAGGCTTCCGAAATTGGTCATCTAACCACGAAGAGCCAATGCTAATATGACAAATTCATGCGATGGGTGCTTATATTATTNCTTCCGAAATTGGTCATCTAACCACGAAGAGCCAATGCTAATATGACAAATTCATGCGATGGGTGCTTATATTATTAGTTACCATTTGCATGGAAATGTTTCTGTTGCCTTTTGGAATAGAAGGGTACGCGATGAGCAAGAAGAGCTAGGTTAAGAAAGTGTTCAAGTGATCGTGAAGAGAGCGGAGAGGATGGCGTCACCTTGGAGTCGCTCCCGAAGTAAATTGGCACGAAGGCGACCCAGATGACGCAGGTGGTGTACATGGCGAAGCCGATGAACTTCGCCTCGTTGAAGTTCTCGGGCACGTTGCGCGTCTTAAGGGCGTAGAGGGTGCAGAGTGCGATGAGCAGGAAGTCGAAGGCGAGCGGCGCGACGACGGCGGTGGGCGAGGTATTGCAGTCGAGCACGGCGCGGTCCAGCGACGGGAAGAGCAGCGCAGGTGCTGGAGGCTCCAGCACCAGCATGGCCGCCGTCACTCCGGCCTCTACGGTGATCAGCAGGCACGTGATCACCACCTGTGTCACCAGCACACACCTCCTTGTCCCTCCCAACATAATAAATATATGTTTATATTGTTAACATCGTCAGTAATCTACTAGCAAATACACTGCCAGGGGCCCAATTTTTGAAACTATAGAAATAAATTCTCGAGCGGATCGATAGGATCATTCAATTCCGTTAGCGAATGTCCCAATGCCAAAATATGTATTTTTGAGTTGTCCGTACTGATGTAGAAAAACACATATAGCCCATTTATGGTTTAGAGTTGGATGCCAAGCTAGCAAATAGTTGGCCAACAGCTGTCATTCACCCGACACCATGCTGGTCCTGAAATGACACCTTTTATCTAACCATAATCTGCCCATAACTGACCCAGGTGTGGTAAACACAAATAGCTCAAAACATTCCCATATTCTTACAACAAGCAATGGCCCATCGATGTACCACTTCACNGTGTGGTAAACACAAATAGCTCAAAACATTCCCATATTCTTACAACAAGCAATGGCCCATCGATGTACCACTTCACAGCCATCAGATGGCACACTAATGGCTAGCCATGCTTCCACCATATGTAAAACACAATCTCTTAAAAATATTTATTTTTATTATCAGTTTCAATTTTTCTTTGTTTTGAAATTTCGTTTACTCTGCTATTAAACACATTATACGACATGAAATAATTATGCTTTCTGGAGATGGATATTTTTTCGATTGATGGGGAAGAAGGGGATGCTTTGCAGTGACATCCCAGAAAGCTAACCATTACTCCACTGTGTGCTCTTATTTTCAGATGAACTAATTTAGAATATATTCTTACTTGAATTATTAACAAACACGAATATTATATAAATTATAAATTACACCAGTTAATCCATATCCTTAAAACTTGACATGCGAACAAATAAGTTTTTACAATGTTACAGATAAACAAAAAAACACTCGTTAAGAAAAGCCTTCCTACCTTAATTGCGATATTAACCCAAAAACTTGCCTTTAATGTAATTTTTTGCAGTATGTATTTAACCAGGATGCTATTCATCTGTTTTGAAATGCAAACGGCATATGTGAGAATTTTCGTGATGTGAATCAACAAAAGCCCTACAAGGTTAATTTTCTAAAACATGGCTAGTAGGNGTGTGGTAAACACAAATAGCTCAAAACATTCCCATATTCTTACAACAAGCAATGGCCCATCGATGTACCACTTCACCGCCATCATATGGCACACTAATGGCTAGCCATGCTTCCACCATATGTAAAACACAATCGCTTAAAAATATTTATTTTTATTATCAGTCTCAATTTTTCTTTGTTTTGAAATTTCGTTTACTCTGCTATTAAACACATTATACGACATGAAATAATTATGCTTTCTGGAGATGGATATTTTTTCGTTTGATGGGGAAGAAGGGGATGCTTTGCAGTGACATCCCATAATGCTAACCATTACTCCACTGTGTGCTCTTATTTTCAGATGAACTAATTTAGAATATATTCTTACTTGAATTATTAACAAACACGAATATTATATAAATTATAAATTACACCAGTTAATCCATATCCTTAAAACTTGACATGCGAACAAATAAGTTTTTACAATGTTACAGATAAACAAAAAAATACTCGTTGAGAAAAACCTTCCTACCTTAATTGCGATATTAACCCAAAAACTTGCCTTTAATGTAATTTTTTGCAGTATGTATTTAACCAGGATGCTATTCATCTGTTTTGAAATGCAAACAGCATATGTGAGAATTTTCGTGATGTGAATCAACAAAAGCCCTACAAGGTTAATTTTCTAAAACATGGCTAGTAGGNGGCATATGTGAGAATTTTCGTGATGTGAATCAACAAAAGCCCTACAAGGTTAATTTTCTAAAACATGGCTAGTAGGGAGATTTTGTATGTTATAGCACAAGCGGTGGTTGGTGGGGTAGCTAGGGAGCTGGCCGCAATTTTGGATGACCACACCACCATCTTGGATGACATATCCATATGTCACCACCTCTATGATGTCACTACCTCTATGATATAACCACTCCTATGATGTCATCACTCCTATTACATCACCCCTGGATAATGTCCCAATCTATTAATTTCTAGAAATCCTCACTTCATGCTTTGAAATTCCATCTTGCTACTTCATGCTTTGCCATTCTACCTTTCATGCTCTATCATCCCTTCTTGTCCCTCTCGCCATCCCCACTCTATAGCTCCACCCCATCGTCTGTCGTAGGCGGCCATCTTTAATTCCAACGTCCATCACCATAGTGTTCCACCCTATTAATCACCTTCGTTCGACTCTGCCATCTTGTTTCGTCGGCTGGTTATTTCGTCTCCAGCTAGAGTGCGCCAGTAGTATCCTCCATCTTGGATGTCGCCTGCTAGAGTGCACATCTGTCATCCACCATCTTGGTTGTCATTTGCTGATGTTGTCTAAGTCTATGAACGACACACCAGGGGAATGTGCGCACGATTAATTAAACATTACATTGTTTCTGGAGTTTAAGTCGTCGAGCGACACCCAAGATCGCTGCGATATCTTAAAAAATTATCTGGAGGAGTGTGGGGTCGAATTGCTTGACATTATGTATAACGTTGTCTCAGCTATCGGAGCAGTCTGGAAAGTAGGTTATTAAAAGGCGTCATTGCAGAAAACACCTTGCATCATCATTATTCCTTCATAAATATTTNAGTCTGGAAAGTAGGTTATTAAAAGGCGTCATTGCAGAAAACACCTTGCATCATCATTATTCCTTCATAAATATTTAATTACAAGTAGTAGTCCACAAGGGTGGACATCTTCGCCTCCATTCAACTACTACCTTGGCTTAAGTCGTTGAACGACATGTTAAACCGATTGATTATGATTTACTTAATATTCAGTAAATTCAAATAATGTTTTTTTAAGGTATGTATGAGGAGGAGGAAATGTGTTTAAGTCTTAATGATTTAATCATTTGCTGCATGTAAATAAATATTTTGCCTGTGCATACCCCCACATTGACCATAAAAGGTATACAAGTGCAGAATGAAAAAAACAGGGAGAATGTAATGTGTTTTTATGAACATGAACCAGACAAATTAAATAATGATTTCCATTAAATTTTTAATATTTTTATTTGTAATGTAGAAAAACAATTATTTGCATGGCCTATATAGATTTAGGCATCAACTAATTTATGCTATTAATTGAAAGTTCACGGAAAAAAATAATTACTAGGTAAAAATATTAATCCTTTCAGTGTCACTAATTAGAGCCTGTGACAGTTCCACACTCCTCTCGTCATTTCCTCCTAGGTCCTTTGGGAGAAACCCTAGAAGGAACAAATGGTAACCTGGAAACCAACAACTCACAGATATATTAGTTTTCACACAAACACACATGATCAATCATTGCCCTCTCTCGTACTGCTCGCATTGTAACAATGCCAACAACTCTACAGGCATTGGGACTGAAGTTTACACAACATTCTTGCAACCAAATTGAAGAGCATTCAATTCTATTTAGAATCATAAGTAATTTCACATAGCAAACTCAAAAATAATCCTCCAATATTCCTAGAGTATTGTGCAAGCGAGTTTACTATGCCGAAACCTAAGAAAACAACACCGAAACTAAGGAAAAGCAACGATGAAACTAAATGAAACAATGTCGAAACTGAATAAAAACTATGCAGAAACCAAAGACAAAAATTTATAAACTGAAGATAAATGAGAAAAAAATTTACGCCAGAAAGATGTAAAAATAATGTAAGTGAAAAATGAGAGTAACTGGAGATAAATGGGCAAATGAATAAGTTCATTGCCAAGCCTCATAGGTTACAGTGCAGATAGCCAATGATAGTTTCAAGTGCTTTCCTTCTTTCTTCCCTGGATAAAGCATCAAATTTCTGTTGGTAATATATATATCTTGATGATAGAGCAACAGAGCAATATTGGTATCTGTATCAATTCAAACATATGTACAGCTCCTCTTCATATTCGTGAGGCAGCATTTGTACGCCATAATTCATAATGAACCTCTTATTATCCATCCAAGTTACTTATGATTTATTGTAACACTCAGAATAAAGTATGTGACAACGAGATCTTATATTATGCATTTTGCATATGATAGACGTCAGATCCTCCAGAGCAGTCAGGCAATCTTTAAAAGTAATTTCCTTCTTCACAACACATTTTCGTACACCTTTGGCCCTTTTTGCTACTTTTCCCCCGCATTTGTAGGAATACATTTTAGCTCGCAGGCCCACAAAATTACTCATCTCCATCCCATTGTATTCATCCTTAAATTTGCCAACTACTTTTTTGTTGACAGATGAGTAGCAAGGCTAAGAGGTGGGATAGTAGCTGGTATCAAACACATTCAGAAACACAATATCACTGGCCAAGTTGTGGTAGAAATTATCTTTTATTATTTCATAGATGTATCTATGAATGCGAGGTGAAGTTTGTTATTGCAGTACTTCTTCATGACACTGTTGTGGAATTCATTCAACACTGTCTTCAATAGGTCCAGGACAGAAAAACCAGCATACGCAGGCTTATCGAAGAGAATGCCTTCTTTGTCCAGTTTCACCAGTATGAGTGATTCACTGCAGATCATTCTATCCTTGAATGATGGTTTCGCAATCACCTTTATGATGCACAGCTCATCGCATAGCAATTCCATCCTTTGTCTTTTCGAGTTATTCTCCATAAGTTTCCTAAAGTTGGAGTTATTCACCAGCTTGAAAAAATCTTGCTCGAAGTCATTGCTAACAGCTTGACGTTTCCTGGTATTAAAGTGTTGCAGAGACTCATCCAAGGAGTCTGAGTGAACTGCAAAACATGGTGTACTTTCTTAAGTTTTAGACTATGTTTCATTGCTTGCTTCAAGTTGCGATAGTGTACGACTCAATTAGTCTTGGTTGCCAGCATTGTGAGAAGTTTCTTCTGCTTTGAGCCTGGAGGATATTCGTTGACTGACAGAAAAGGTAAGTTCATCTTATATTCATGCAGGGATGTCAGATAATCAACATCTAGCTTGAAAATATAACCTGTATCGGAGTCATCAACCACATTCACCACATTTATATCGGTGTCACACCACTGGAAGTCACATTTTGGGAGTGGGACCATTTTTTGTTTTCCGTAAAAGTTGTTTGCATCGACATGCTGTAGATAGGTCGATGGTCATGAGGATTCGAACATGTAGGACAAGTGCTTGTTGTTTGATTGGCATCGCCTTTTCACACATTGAGCCACACCTCCACGAATTGCTGCCTAGAATAACATGTACTTATCGTAATCAGTCAGTAGCTCTAGTTCAACCTTTGTCATCCGAAGCATAACATCAAACAAAACTCCTGGTGCACTAACATAGTGTACACAGTCTTGTGTATATGCTTCCAAGCACTGCTCTCTGAAATCTTCGAAAACACCACTCAGGATGAGCAAATCTGGCTTGAGATAGATGTCCAAATATTCTCCAAGCATTTTACATTCTAGTCTGTCCCAGATGATCTGTGCATGGGCAGTCTTCGTCCGAGATGTTGGANTCTGTCCCAGATGATCTGTGCATGGGCAGTCTTCGTCCGAGATGTTGGAGTCTGTTAATTTGTTGTAAAACTTATCCATATCCAGTAGTCGCGCCTCTTCTTGTATCACCCAAGAATCCATATAGTCGCAATGGTACATGCTCTAACGAGTGGCGTGAATCATTCCTTCAGGAGTAAAAAATTTGGCAGTATTCCTAAACTTATCAGAAGGAATGTTTTGAGCTAGACTGGCAAGACTCGCCGACATGAAGTGAAATGTGTCAACGAACTGCATGCTGAACCTGTCACCCAGATGCTTGGAGAAAGTTATAATATTTTCTTTGCTATGAGGAATGATGATGTCCTTGTTGTCATAGCCCAGTTCCTCTATAATAAAATTATTATCATTGGGTAGATTGTGGAATAGGACAGGTTGTTTATTCGGCCACCGGCGATGCATATTGCAGTTGTTGCAAGCTGCACCAATGAATTTGCCAGTAAAATGGTTAGCATTTGTCGGACTCGANGGCGATGCATATTGCAGTTGTTGCAAGCTGCACCAATGAATTTGCCAGTAAAATGGTTAGCATTTGTCGGACTCGAAGGTGGCGGAGCAGTAGCAGCATGTAGAGGCTTCAGCAAAAGAAACCTGTTCAGACGGTGCCAGAGGAGCCATTGGTATAGATGTCTCANGTAGCAGCATGTAGAGGCTTCAGCAAAAGAAACCTGTTCAGACGGTGCCAGAGGAGCCATTGGTATAGATGTCTCATATATTACTCTTCACATTTTGGCAATATCAACAATGTCGTGCATGAAGTGCTTCTCTGCATCAGTATCTTTGTAGACAATTGGTTCTGTAGTCAGAGCTGAAGTCAAGTGTGGACGAACAATATCAGTTTTCACACAAACGTAAATACAGTTGCTGCATACTTCATGTTTTTGATAAGTATATTTATATGCATTGCGAGTGTTAGGCTCACATGTATCGATAGGCTTGAATATGGCCTCAAAGTCGCAATATGCTACTATTGATACCTTGTCACCATTCCGGTAATTTATAAACTTTAAAATAGGTAGCTTGCCATTCTTCTCAGTCTTGGGCATCTCAGCTCGTACTGGTGCATGGGTAGAACAGCTTCTTTTACTGTGAGGCCTGATGCACGAGGTTGGTTGTCAAATGATGTGAAGCAGCTTTTGAAAATGTAAATTTGCTCTGTATGTGTTGTAAGCTTTGGATAGATTAACATTGAAAAATTCTTAATGAATGTAAAATATGAACTCTCTTCATCATTACAAGAAGGTCGGCATGTGTTGTTTTCTCATTCGTGGTTAAATTCTTCGGAACCACCTTCATGTTATCATCGAGAGTACATANAGGTCGGCATGTGTTGTTTTCTCATTCGTGGTTAAATTCTTCGGAACCACCTTCATGTTATCATCGAGAGTACATACGTTGATGGGTACCTCGGTGTTTCGTCTCTTAAACACTCCCATCAGGCATAATGTCATAGGAAAGTTCAAAACTCTGAAGTCGAACTTTTCTTCCAAGTCACAGTATCGGTGGTCCACTCTTTGAGGATTAGGTCCTTTTAAATATTCAGCAAGCACAGCCCACTTGAAGCATTGATGGTCGGTATTAGTGCAGTTGATTATAGCCTTTCTAGCCTTGTTGGGATCAGGCAGATCAATGTAGGAAGAGGCCTTCAGCAGATCGAGTTTGTTTATTCTTAGTTGAAGTTGCTATATGGGTGATAGAGTCCAACAAGAGCCCTTGCTTGTGTAATCTTCTTCCTAACAAATTGTTTGGAAGCTAGCCATTATGGCTTGCTATACATAATTGTAATTATACATGGCAATGCTTTTAGACTTCAATACACAGATATCGCTCTATTCTTCTTGCGGCTCAGGTTTCCCATACGTTCATTCAAACACAACATTAAACTTGATGCTCCTATTCTCTTCATTCTCTGCAATGAACTGGTTGATTATATTCTGTTTTATATCATTTAAATATGTGCAGATTTCTTTACATGAATTTGTATCATTCACAGTAACCAATGTCTTTAGGTTCTTGCGAAAAGCAGTTTCAGCCTCCAAAAAAAAACCATTACAATTAGCAACCCCAGCTCCAGCAACTATTCTGAGACGAGCCAAAATTTGTAAGACAGCTTGAGGTGTGCTAGATGTTCCCGGGTGAGGTGTAGCAGATATCCCTGGCTGAGATGTAGGTTCTGTAACACATCACTTCTTCGCATGAGGCAGAGCAGGTCCATTATATTTAGAAGCATGTTTTGCAAGAAAGTCTGTTCTGGTGAATTCCTTGTTGCACTTTCTCACACTGGTAAGTCTTGTAGTCCAGATTGAACTTGTACACTCCTTCGTGACATCTTGCAGCATCAGTATGAGCGAAGGCTGCATTGCAATATCTACAGTTGCTGGTTGCCGTCTGCCTGATATCACCATTGGATCTCTCTGCATGTCGACTCAGTTTGTCGGGGTGGACGAAAGCTGCCCAGCACTTTATGCACATTAGTAATGCGATTCTGAAGGGATTCAAGGAACATTTCCTTTCATGCCATAATCAATTTTTGCGAACTATGAAAACTTCACAAAAACCGCAGTGCATAATTGGCAGTGGAACATAGGTGCTTCCAGAAGCCATAATGGTCTCAAATCAATTGAAATAAATGACTATATGCTAAATTTAACACTAACTAAAACACAAAATCTTTATGGACTAACCTAAACCACAAAACCTAACTCTTGATGCTACTAACTTAACCCTATCAACTCTTGATATGCTAACCTAAAATCTAACTCTTGATGTACTAACCTGACTAAAATTCTTCAAGTACTAACTAAATCCTATGTCTCGATTTACCAACTAAAACTTATGAGTATTGCTTCTAAAAATAATTTCGCCTTCTACGGTTAGTCCGTCTGTTTCTGATTGCAAAGTCTGGACTTGGATAACCATGATGGGAATATATTTAAACAGCAGAATTTGGGTTCACAGGGAATGGTCCACACATGCTCACTGAAGAGCAACCCACATGTTTGAAGAATAGTCTTGTGTTCGATGATGTTGCACTCTTCACTCCACCGAAATATATCACCAGAGACGACGTCTCATAATTGGAAGTCTGTGCTGTTTTCAACATGAAATTCATCAATGTCTTGGAATTCAGCACATATTATGAGGTTGTCTCCTCTTGCTGGTAGCTCACTCTTTGGGGGGCCCATTAAAAACTGCACATCTGTCTAGATCATAACATATACATTTTTTAGAGATCATTCAAAAAATCTAATGGCCGCACATATGATTCATACCACCATACACTTGTAATTGCTCGAACTTGCACATAGATTTGAAAATTGCCCTTATGTAACCGACGAAATATCGTTCGTGCTTTTCCACTTTATCTGGCTCGAATGGCACACACTCATGCTTTTCGAACATGCTGCCACGAACGAGTGATGCTTGATGACTGCACCCAGTTCAGAGTGATGTTGCTAAGTATACTTCACAAGTCAGAGATGAACACGCCGTAATCCACGTCGTTCGGTCTCGGTTTATGTTGGTGGTGTGTTGATCTCTGTCGCAGTACTCGGTCCATCTTGTAATGTTGTCAACTCCAGGTCTGCATACCTTATAGTTGATCCTCTCAGCAAACCTTTTTTAGAGCAGCTGTTCCTCGTTTCCTTAAGAGACGAGCGAATTTGCAGATGTAGATGTTCCACTCCAAGTGCAAATATTGTCTGGTTGTGGAAGGTACATGGAGCAAGTGATGAAATTGCACTTTATCGGAAATAATGACAAGCACTCGTCATTACATAATATCCTGTGCTCTATACTATTGCATTATTCATCTTGCTCACACAAGCCAGGTGGTTTAAAATAAACCTTGTGGTAGCCAAAGGTCACATCTTCATAGTTGGAAATGTCCATTAGATTGAAAGCCACATACATGATGCAAGAGACTTCTGAGAACAGTATGTGCAGGATGTAGTATCTTTGCTGTGGTTGAAAAGCAACCAACATTTGTAGCCCTTATCAGTTTATATATGCCATTTTCTGTTTAAACAGACCTGTCTAGCATACCTAATGAAAATTAAATATCATGAAAAGTTTTGCCATATGCTATTGGTTTCTTCCCACTGTATGTCATGCACACAGGTGCAGATTCATTAGTTTCTTCAGATCCTCTTCCTTAATGAATTGCACGTACATTTTTGACAGATAAATTCTGAACTCGCCATCCAACACACACATGATGTTTGTCCCGTAATTTGTGTTGACCTGCTGGAAATCAGTTGTTCTGTACTTCGTGCCTATTTACACTTCACCAAGTCTTCGAAGTTGTACAGCATGGTTAATTTTTCCGAAAAGTGCAAGCATGACGACAATAGCTGTTCAAGCACTGGCGAGAGAATGAACACTGCTATAAAACAATGTTGTGACAGGGTGCTATCCCCTCCTTTATACTTGCGCGGCATTGACTTCGCCACACACAAAGGCTCCTCACTCATAGCAGCAAAGCGTTTTCGCAAGGACAGGTACATCTTTGTTCAGAAATGCAGAGCTCTGTGTCACAGTTGTGGCCCATATACATCATATTTAGATTTCGCAGTGACAGGTTGTCATAAATGTTTTGCAAGTTGACAATTTTTATATTATCATTGCAGTAAATGCTCAATCACTTCTTCTGCTCAGGATCGGCCACGAAGACGATGTCGTTATCATCCATAATTTTTGTGAGTACACTGTTTATTTTCTCATATTCCACATTTCCAGTTTCCCAGTTCTGTCCATGGAAATTATTAGTAAGCCATATATTCGTATTTTTGCTTTTGTAGTCTAGCATATGACCTGATAATAGAGGCAGGAATTTGTATGAATTTGTACTGTCATCAGAGTATGCGATGCAAATTTCCTTTATGATGAAACCAATCGGAGATGTGAAGCCCTGCACATTGGCGAACATGACGGAGGTTAGTAGATAAAGGAGCTATTATGCAAGTATTTTGATAACTTTATCTCTCACATTGTATGATGTCAAGAGATCGTGGATTATGAGAGCATAGACTTGTGTGTTGGCAGGTGTGTTCTCCGTAGCCATCATTTCAATTCTGCTTTTTACAAAACCTGTGTTTTTGCGATCATCTTATTTACTGACATCGAATACCAGGAGCAGTGCATTGGTCATCAACTCATTTGGTTCTAAAATCGTCGAAAATTTGTGTCCGTAATACAATATTTAAAAATCTGCAACTATTTAGTATGCCAACATATATTATCCATTAATAAAGTCGGTGTTTAGATCCACATAGGGATAACTTTCAGAGTTCACAAACACGTTAACGTTCTTTATCTTGATATGGTCGAACTTTGAGCGGTCTACACCAATAGCATTGTCTCTTTCAGTCTGAAATGCTGGAATTATATATCTTGGTTTTTCAATAAAAAAAACTCTATTAAACATTCCAATTTACATTTTGAGACTTTGTGAGGCTTGGGTGTGTTTCCAAGTTCCATGACCAGAATGCCACATCGATATTCTTTCCTTTCTCGGCAAACTTCAGCAGTCTGATTCGCTCCTGAATTTTTACTTGCATGTGCGGTAGAAGCCACTCTATGGAATGTAGTGATAGTATTTTCTGCAGTATCTAAAATNCTGAATTTTTACTTGCATGTGCGGTAGAAGCCACTCTATGGAATGTAGTGATAGTATTTTCTGCAGTATCTAAAATGGTATTAATTTGCGTGTTTGCTAAACGTATCACCTACTGTTGGGAATTCACTACTATATGTTGGCATTCCTCTACCGAATCCCAGCAATGCAGAGATAGAATGTATATTTCAAATCTTCCACATTGGTACACTGGCACTTTGTAATCTGGTTCGATTCTCTGTCCACTCATTTTGGCTGCGGGTAGTTGGTTTCTTGTAAGAGGTAGGTAGTACTTCATCATGGCAGTAATATCTATATCTCTTGTCTGATCGAGCTTGACACCATTTAGTAGGCAATACATTTTATTAATAATGTGAAATACACCATTTCGAATTATCTTGGTAGATGCAGGTACATTATCTGTAATCTTCATAAGTGTACCTCCAATCTCAAGTTAGAGTTGCATGGCAGCATGCAGATGTCTTGATTTGCACTGGTATTCAAACCTCGGATGATAGCATGTAAGATTGAGGTATGTACAGTTGAAAAGTATGAAATTCAGTCTATGTGATGGCATATTCGTAGCTAACAGGCTCGTCTATAATCAGTATTTCTGCCTTCATTCTTGCTGACTCTGAACTCAAGACTCTTAAAGAACCTGATATTCTAGTGTGTTAACACACTGACGGCTCTCGTTGTACTGACCCTCGTCTTGGAATAGAGGCCTGCTTTTATATGTTTCTTCTTAAAATTCAGACCCATATTTCTTCAAATTAAAGTGTAGCATTATTTCTTAATCTCGAAAATTTATAAAATTTTTTTCATGGTCAACTATGCGGCCGATAATTTCCTGCACCCTCTTCAATAAAAATGCTTAGCAAAATAGGTTATTTTGGAATCTATACTAGTAGAAGCCAGGTGACACCATCACTGCAAATTCATGTAGCATATGGTTCGGTTTCCCATTGAGATATGGGCCTGATACCAGATTGCAGTTGACTCTTATAATATTCACTGCCATCACATTTACCAGAAGTGTTGATTCATTCACTTTACTACTCCGGTACATTTTGTGTTCGAATCCCATTATGGATACTAACGTATAGTGCTTTGTAAAATCAATACGTGCACTGCAAATTATTTCACTTTTCAGAGTAGTTGAGTTTCCATGCAGTAAAAACATTACATTGGCTGCAATGCTTTCTTGAGGTACGATTCAATGTCATCGATCTCGTATGAACCTGTTGGTAAGATCACTTCTTCCACGACATTAGTTTTAACATAACGAAATTTACAGTTTGAAATGTCCACATTGAGCACTGAGAAATATGTTTGAAAATCGATAAGGGCCACTGGCCACGATCCTTCCAAGATGAGTGCTAGAAAATGCAGAGAGCGCAGTTCTGAGCTCTTGCCCATCAAAATCAAAGATACAGACATGACTGATCACAATATATATATATACATATATATATATATATATCAACTATTTAATCAACTCTTTCGCCGAGAAGCGAAGACATAGGTGCCCGAAGTTCCACTGACTTGATAACTATGTCATAAAAATACTTGCATTCTTCCATTGGAGGACAAAGGTTTAAAAAGCTGTCATAGTAGTGGACACCGTTTCCATTTTTCCTGTAAGCGACCCAGTGTGTCCCAGGACCACTACTATTGTCTAAATTAATGATTCCACTTTAATTTCTCTTAGGATTTTGCGGTAGGTGGTCACGCCTATAGACTCCACGGAAATACGATATTCGTAATTTTTGTGCATTTTTCTTCAAGTCTAGACAAGTAAGCGGTTGGTTAGGTAACTCCTTTACGATTGCTTCCTTCTTTTCCTTCTTCTGGTTATTTTTACACCTCCTGTAGTGAACAGTTTTAGGTATAGATTTTTGTTTTTTTTGCTCCTTGTGGAATAACTTCCATTTGTTTATTGTGCTGTAGAACTTCTGCTAGCTGTTGCCTTCAATTTTTTGAAGTATTTACTGCACATGCAATTCCGCCAACTCCTTCACTCAGACCACCCAGTGCTGTAAGTCCCGGTAGAAGAAACGGTAGGAAGCTACCCTGCTTTATTCCTCTGCACCCTTTCCTTCGTGTCTTCCATTAATTTTTTTTGTGGTTCAGTTGAAAATCCATTCTGTGTTTAATTTTCGTCATCATTATTTTTGACACGCCCCAGGTAGTTACTCGTTGGCCAAACTTTGTTTGAGGTGATTTAACTATTTTCTTGGCTTTGTCAACAAGTATAGAATCGGCTGTGTGTCTGTCTTCCAACTTGTTACTGGTTGCGTACGCGATATCGTTTTTCTTGTCGGCATTATCAAGTTAATACACACCATCCCCATGTGCCAAACATTTTGCAAGCTTTNCGCGATATCGTTTTTCTTGTCGGCATTATCAAGTTAATACACACCATCCCCATGTGCCAAACATTTTGCAAGCTTTGTTCCTGGTCCACAGAACTTGTATCCAAGAAAATGTTCTTCGAATATAAGGTTATTTATAAGTACGTTGACCAAGCNCGCGATATCGTTTTTCTTGTCGGCATTATCAAGTTAATACACACCATCCCCATGTGCCAAACATTTTGCAAGCTTTATTCCTGGTCCACAGAACTTGTATCCAAGAAAATGTTCTTCGAATATAAGGTTATTTATAAGCACGTTGACCAAGCNGTTCCTGGTCCACAGAACTTGTATCCAAGAAAATGTTCTTCGAATATAAGGTTATTTATAAGTACGTTGACCAAGCCACACCCACTCTTGACCTTACCTCTATGAGGCGTCACAACTTACTGATTGCAAATGATATAAAAGTTATAATTTATATACTTTTTGAGTCAGTCCCATTCTAGACTTCGAACAGTATGGATGTAAAACACTAATGACTCATCTCAGCCGTCGCTTCTGTGGTAAAGAATTTACAGCTTTGCGAAATTTGCATCGGCATGAATCAACAACCTGCAGAATGAAAACTTCAAGTATGGCATTTCAGTGTAAACTCTGCTGGAAGCAGTTTACTGGAAGTGATATTTTGAAGAGACATTCAAAATTCTGTAACATTGATTCTGTTTCAGTGCAATCACATCTTCATGCTCTGCAATTGTCACCGCTTGCTCCGCATTTGACTCAACACACTCTGAAATTGTCCCCACACTGTCCGCAATTGTCTCCACACTTTCCACAATTGTTTCCGCATGCTCCGCAATTGTCTCCTCATGCTCCGCCTTTGACTATGCATGCTCCACATTTGACTTCGCATGCTCAAAATTTGACTCCCCATGCTCCGCAAGATAGTAGTGGTAAAATTCATATTGTCAAGCAAGATGTTCCTCTATGCATATGTATTCCTGCATTGGAGGAAGTCATCTCTCACAAATCAACAAATTGAAGCTTATTTCAGAGAACAAAGCGATTCATCATAACTAGCCCTTCAAACTGTGGAAAAACATACATGATGCTAAGTTTGCTAGAGGAACTCAATGGTCTTCGTTTTGAGAATGTGTACATATACTCGAAATAAATACAACAGCAAAATTATCAGCACTCCATTTAGATTCTANTCTTCGTTTTGAGAATGTGTACATATACTCGAAATAAATACAACAGCAAAATTATCAGCACTCCATTTAGATTCTATGGGCTGTGGATGGACAAGACTATTTTTCAGGCAGTATAAATGAAGCTGTTATGCCTCCGAGTAAAGCTTTACCAACCTCCATATTTATTTTTGACGATGTAGCATGTGAGAAACAGTTGGGCATTCAAGAATATTTCTGCATGNTCTTCGTTTTGAGAATGTGTACATATACTCGAAATAAATACAACAGCAAAATTATCAGCACTCCATTTAGATTCTACGGGCTGTGGATGGACAAGACTATTTTTCAGGCAGTATAAATGAAGCTGTTATGCCTCCGAGTAAAGCATTACCAACCTCCATATTTATTTTTGACGATGTAGCATGTGAGAAACAGTTGGGCATTCAAGAATATTTCTGCATGGGCAGACAGGTAGAAGTTGATTCGTTTTACCTTCGTCTAACTTACACACACCAAAATAATTACTACATGACAATGCAAACATACTTATTTTGTTTTGCATGGATTATTTAAACATATGCCATGTTTATATCGATCATGTTAATACAGACAGGATATTTGAAAAAAGTAAGTATATGTGTTCATGTTGTTGCAGTGACCCTCATGGTTTCCTCACTATAGTCAAGGATTTCCTCGTACTTAAAGGGAGGTACAGACAAGGATTTGATCAACTTATAATCATACATAATTGAGAGATTAACTATATAATTTCAAAATTTGGCCATAATTGTCTGAAACGAAAGTCGTAAAGGTGTTTCTCGCCCACCGATGATGGTAGTTGCATTACCTAGGGGAAGCGAATTAAAAATGTGGGCGATCCAAAGGAAGACATAGATGCTGTTAACAAGGCTCATGTCAAGACCCTGAATGCCGACTTGATTACTTCAATACAAAGTGTGCTGGAAAGAACAAGTAATGATGTTAAAGGTAGCATATATTTTACTGTTGTTAAACTCAGGTTTATCCCTATGAATGTGGAAACTTTGATCGAGAGGAAACTCGGAAGCATAGATGACCTATTGCAAAGTAGCAGTGATGATGTTCTGGATAAGAAAATATCTCGTCTAATAGCACTAGAAAACAACATCAATAATATTGAAAATCTGCTGACAACTGTTTCGAACTTGCTACCTCGCAAGAAGATTATATAAACCTGGAACATAACGATTTTTTTTTCAGTAAATGTCTGACATCGTCAGTGACTTACACAAAGTGATTAAGAACACTCGCTCAAAGTGCTTACTAGGCAATTGTGTCAGAATGGAACGTGACATGGCTAATGAAGAAGCCTTCAAGTTTATTACCGAGCGACTCGACAACATGAAACCTGCACCACCACCTCCATCGACTGTAGCAGTGAAGAACGAACCAGATATCGAACCTAAGTTTCGAAAGTAAATTAAACGTACTGGCATATATGAAGATGACCTGCTACTGTCTGTATGGAAATTAATAAAATAACAGATGAGTTATCTAACCCTCTCCCTTCATCATTATTTGAGTTTTTACACATATATGTTTAATGACAGGATATATGGTGTACGGAAACAAAATAAAAAGTGGTTCTTGGGGAATGAACAAATATTTATCCTGACCTATGAAGATGTACAAGTTGGAAATGCTGTGATCCACCCAGCTAAAGGACTTCATGANTGAATAAAATAACAGATGAGTTATCTAACCCTCTCCCTTCATCATTATTTGAGTTTTTACACATATGTGTTTAATGACAGGATATATGGTGTACGGAAACAAAATAAAAAGTGGTTCTTGGGGAATAAACAAATATTTATCCTGACCTATGAAGATGTACAAGTTGGAAATGCTGTGATCCACCCAGCTAAAGGACTTCATGGACTACTGTTTAAACTTAACCCTGCTGGATATTCTCGCAATGCACTGCAGCAGGATAAACGACTGCTGAAACTCACGAGTGCACACTTCAAGGATAACAACCCTGTCAACAGTTAATATAAAAATGAATCATACCTGGATTTTGACATTATTTCGCAGTTGTTTCCCGATGTTGGAGATGCGGTTGGCTGTGCTCTCGATCTAAGAAAAAAATTGTCGACATCCAGAATACATTTACTGGAATGTTGTTAATTAAATTGTTGACAGACTGCATCTGCTAACTGCTTCTCAGCAAGCTTGAAATAATTCTTATGGGAATTAAATGTCCAGTATTATCGAAGAACTGCGTGAGGAGGGATACATAGAATAAGTCGTGCGGATATTGCCTGTGAGTTACACAAGCCTACAAGAAGATTTTATCCTCATCACAAAGTGCTAGTTTTTGCTTGTGAGATTGTATCAAGCAGATCTGGTTGAAATGATACCTAATGCATGTGCGAATAAAGGATTCGTATATCTGTTGACCGTCATTGACTGTTACTGCAAGTATGCTTGGGCAGTGCCCATAAAGACTAACAGTGTCAAATGTGTCAAGTGCAATGAACTCGGTTTTGTAGGACAAAGGACCTCCTAGGCATTTACATATGGACCTTGCTTGGTAGAGAATTCTACAGTCCTAAATTTCATGCCTTGATGTCAAAACATAGCATAAACCACTACTCGACAAATAATGGCATGAAGGTGAACATGGAGGAACACTTAAATCCCTCTTTGAAGAATGAAATATGGAAGCAATTTTCATCGCAAGGAAGCTACAAGTGACTGGACATCTTACCTCACCTGATATAGAATTACAACCACAAAGTACATCGAACTTTACGAATGAGACATGTGGATAACAAGGACGACTCCATAACCGTATCAAATAACGAGAATAAATTGAACACTCACAAGCCTAAGGTGAAGGTTGGAGTCTATGTCAGGATATCACGAGTGAAAGGAACATTAGCAAAATCATACTCTCCAAACTCACGATTCGCCATTAAGAACCAAGGACCTCATATATCGATGACNATAAAGTGCTAGTTTTTGCTTGGAGGAACACTTAAATCACTCTTTGAAGAATGAAATATGGAAGCAATTTTCATCGCAAGGACGCTACAAGTGACTGGACATCTTACCTCACCTGATATAGAATTACAACCACAAAGTACATGGAACTTTACGAATGAGACATGTGGATAACAAGGACGACTCCATAACCGTATCAAATAACGAGAATAAATTGAACANCGAACTTTACGAATGAGACATGTGGATAACAAGGACGACTCCATAACCGTATCAAATAACGAGAATAAATTGAACACTCACAAGCCTAAGGTGAAGGTTGGAGTCTATGTCAGGATATCACGAGTGAAAGGAACATTAGCAAAATCATACTCTCCAAACTCACGATTCGCCATTAAGAACCAAGGACCTCATATATCGATGACATGTAAGGAAGATCAATCAGAGAGGGTTTCTACTGCAAGGAAATTCCAGTTACCAGGTATTCACACACATATTTTGTCGAGAATGTTTTGAAGTGCAGAGGAATAACTTGTTTGGGTGGTGGCTTGGCGTCGAGTCTAGTCATAACAGTTGCATTTCAAACCATCCATTACCGATAAATAATAATTTGCACTTGTGTTTCTGTATATGAAGATCCTATATCTCTGTATATATAATTTGTTTTTACATTTCTGTATAAAGTACTAAATAACTGTGATTCTCTTTACCTTGAACATTATAGTTGCTGTTATGATTTTCCACAAGGAAGCCGAGTGCATGTGATTCGACTGGGCCTGCCACGACCTGCTTGTGGCTGCCCATCTCTCTGGCACCTGGTGCCTCTCTCGCCCAATGTGTCATCCCCACAGCTTGCAGAGACCTGCATGCTGCCTACGTCATCGAAGGACCTCGTGTCACCTGATGTTTCTCTCTCTCAATATGTCATCCCCACAGCGTGCCGAGACCTGTGTGTTGTCTATGTCATCAACTGACCACCTGGATTTGTGATGCACATGCTGTGTGCACATGTTGTTACCTGTTCGCATCTACCAAACCCTACTGGTGGAACTCTCATCATCATTATACTCCATGGTGCAGAGTGAGATGGACAAGTTCTGTGCCGTGCTGGAGGACAACTGCGCCTTCGAGGTATATCTTGGAGAGCTGCCAGTCTCTAGCAGGGTCTACGACGACGAGAAAATATCGAGGAGATGTATACCTCCTGTTCCACTGCTCGTTCCAGCATACAGGTNAGCAGGGTCTACGACGACGAGAAAATATCGAGGAGATGTATACCTCCTGTTCCACTGCTCGTTCCAGCATACAGGTAATATGATCGCATTTCGTCGCCGGTTAGGCGACGACGGATGCCTACACCTCAGCCAAGTTCGCAGTGGAGGGATATCATTGCATGGACGCCACTGCCTCCAGCATATACAACCTACTTTCCTACACCATCNAAAGTTCGCAGTGGAGGGATATCATTGCATGGACGCCACTGCCTCCAGCATATACAACCTACTTTCCTACACCATCGACTATGGGCAACGAATTTGTACTCAATCCAGTACCTTAGAGTGAGTATATGCCGGGATCGACATGGACATCGGTATAATGTCTCGACGAACTGGACGAGATGGACGAAGAGAAAGAAATGTGACTAAGGGATGGGCATGCCAAGATTCGCTTCTTCCAGGAGGCCGCAGCAGCAACACATACAACTCGCCAGCTGTGTAACAGGAACTATGCTCTCCTTCTGGAGGAGGTGCGAAGTCTATGTGTAAGTGTGCAATGTATGTGCATTGTTATTATCCCAGCAGATGAGTGGTTGTTTGTGTGTTTTATTATGTGTAGGTATGAAAATGAATTTATTTTTTAAAATATTTAAATTAATACGTTTGAGAGACATCATTTCATCGTCTTCGCTTTGATAAACAGTGAGTAAAAAACATGTAGACCAATATTTTACTTATAAGATTTTGCTATGTTCATGTGTGTAAATACGGTTCCATGCCCCATGTTTCACTTTGCACTTGTAGACCTTTGATGGTCCATGTGGGGGTATGCTCGTGCAACGTTAATTTTATAATTTAAATGTGCAACAAAAAGTGGAGCGCAGGTGACGAAAACTCCACAACCAATAGAGCATTCGATTAATTTTGCTTGATCTCCCTTGTGAGTCGTTCATCGACTTGGATTACATCAGCAAACGACAACCAAGATGGCAGACGANCCTCTTCCAGGAGGCCGCAGCAGCAACACATACAACTCGCCAGCTGTGTAACAGGAACTATGCTCTCCTTCTGGAGGAGGTGCGAAGTCTATGTGCAAGTGTGCAATGTATGTGCATTGTTATTATCCCAGCAGATGAGTGGTTGTTTGTGTTTTATTATGTGTAGGTATGAAAATGAATTTATTTTTTAAAATATTTAAATTAATACGTTTGAGAGACATCATTTCATCGTCTTCGCTTTGATAAACAGTGAGTAAAAAACATGTAGACCAATATTTTACTTATAAGATTTTGCTATGTTCATGTGTGTAAATACGGTTCCATGCCCCATGTTTCACTTTGCACTTGTAGACCTTTGATGGTCCATGTGGGGGTATGCTCGTGCAACGTTAATTTTATAATTTAAATGTGCAACAAAAAGTGGAGCGCAGGTGACGAAAACTCCACAACCAATAGAGCATTCGATTAATTTTGCTTGATCTCCCTTGTGAGTCGTTCATCGACTTGGATTACATCAGCAAACGACAACCAAGATGGCAGACGACGGATGCACACTCTAGTGGGCAATATCCACGATGGAGGATGCTATTGGTGCACTCTGGCTGGAAACGAGAGAACTATCAAAGGGAAAAAGATGGTGGAGTCGAATGAAGGTGAGTAATAGGGTGGTGTACTCTGGTAATGGGCAAAGGAATTAAAGATGTCCGCCTACAGCAGACGATGGGGTCGAGAGAGAGAGAGAGAGAGACGCGGAAGAGAGAGGGACAAGAAGGAATGATGAAGCATTAAAGATAGAATTACAGAACATGAGGAAGCAAGGTGGAGTGACAGAGCACAAAGTGGAAAATTTTAGAAATTAAAAGATAGTGATATCATCACTGGGTGATTTTATGGGTGATGACATCAAAAGGGTGATGATGTCATAGGGGTGGTGATGTCATGTGGTGACATCAAAGATAGTGGCAATGACGTCAACGAAGATGCCAGCCTGCTCCCTGGCTCCTTACCATCCACCACTTGTGCCATATCATATTAAATCTCCTTACTGTGGTTAAGTTAGTACACTGGAGAGCCACTNCTATCCACCACTTGTGCCATATCATATTAAATCTCCTTACTGTGGTTAAGTTAGTACACTGGAGAGCCACTAAAACTGCTATAGGCGTGCGTATGCATATAACATAGGTATGGAACCGATCAGAGTAACGCGATGCGGTCGGCAGCGCCTATATAAGACAACAAGCGTCTGGGAAAGTTGNAGGGTATGGAGACATCCTCATAAATCCATGGACCCTACATGTCATCAGGGGACTTTTCAAGCTGGTGGAGGCTCTGTTATGGTATGGGGCGTGTGCAGTTGGTGTGAAATGGGACCCCTGATACATCTAGATACGACTCTGACAGGTGACAGATACGTAAGCATCCTGTCCAATCACCTGCACCCATTCATGTCCATTTTGCATTCCGAAGGACGTGGACAATTCCAGCAGGATACTGTGACACCCCACATGTCGAGAGTTACTACCGAGTGGTTCCAGGAACACTCTTCTGTCTTTAGACACTTCCATTGGCCACCTAAATCACCAGACATGAACATTATTGAGAATGTCTGTGATGCCTTGCAACGTGCTGTTCAGAAGACATCGTCACCGCCTCGCACTGCTATGGATTTGTGGACTGCCCTGCAGGATTCATGGTGTGAATTGCCTCCTGCATACCTTCAGACATTAGTCGAGTCCATGCCACGTCGTTTTTTGGCACTTCTGCGTGCTCATGGGGGCCCTGCACGATATTAGGCAGGTGTACGTTTTTTTTGGCTCTTGAGTGTATACTGTTTCTTGTAATTTCAAATTTATATATATGAAGTTTTAGATGTAAAACATTATATATGTCTAGTTGTTCGATACTAGTCACGAAGTCACAGCTAATACTGTTTTTACAGCATTTTGTCATAGACATTTTCATCACTATATATTTACAAATACTGTACTCATTGTATCATGAGATCTATACTCATTATGTTACATATATGTGTGTGTGTAGTTTGAAGAAGCTATCTGCTAAGAGCGGAAGCCATAAAAATTCTTATAATTAGCTACGATTGCACCAGCAATGGTCAATCGGTACCACTTTACCGCCATAAAATGGCTTACTCATGACTACCCATTCTTTCGCTAGCAATGTGTAAAGTTTATGTGCGGCCATTGCTTGAATACAGCTGGTAAACAATTTATGGACAATTAGTAGTTCACATACTCTTAACAATCATTTTCGTTTTCAGCTACTTGCCATTCGCATGCCATAGATATTTGTAAAATATCGTCGACATATATTAATATCTTCGTGATAATAAACAACAAAAGCCCTTTAAGGTTAATTTTCTTAAGACAGATTACCTTAATTAAACAAAAATATATTGTCTATTTACAAGATTCCTACATAACATAATGCATTAATAGACAAATATCTAGAGGAATTGCGATCCTGAAAGCTACATTGCTGTCGGATACACTTCAACACTTCATTGCTCGTTTCCGATAAACAATTCATCTATAGAGTGTCCAAAATATGGCATGAGGCTTTCCGATAGCGGAATGGCGTCATTTCTATAAAGAAATCACTCGGATATTTTCAAAAATTGGGCCTCTGAAGTGGCATAAGCGATAGTGATGGTAGTAATATAATTAGTAGAAGTACCCGTAGCAGTCGCAGTAATAGTAATAGTAATGATAGTATTATTGGAAGAGGTACCAGTATCAGTAGAGTAACAGTGCGAGTGCTATGAGTAAGGCGGTTCACGGTAAAGTATACACTTTTGAAATCAAACTTCGTAAGAAATCACTACCTATAAATATACACCCTGGTCTGCAGGCTCCCAGTTAAGTTGGTATTAAAAACTGTTCTAAGTATTGACTTATTGAGAGCGAAATATGTAAATATATGGCTAGTGAAGTCAGTGTTTCTTGTTTGTATGAGCTTATGGTCACGAATTTGCACTTTTATAATACATTTAGGGGTCTGCCTGGCTGGCGCATGAAGTGCGTTGCAGAGGTTTGGTAGGAAACACGTGATTTAAAAACAGGTGGATATTTTGCTGCCTGAAAACGAAAATATTTTACAAAAATCTTCTTCTCCAAAATACGAGTTTGAAGTTTTCATTCCACCACGAAGGATTTTGGGCGTGAAAATGGTTATAATGGATGTTTTCATAATTAATTTTAGCAATTAAATTTTCTCTACAGAAAATTTAGGGCTCTCTTTGGACACGCATCATACACCTATCTTTAATAGTGTGTAATAAAAATATATGGTAACCACGGATGGAAATAGTGCACGCCAGTTGAGTGCCTTGCGTGTAGATGCGATGAGGCAACTGGTGTGTGAGCAAGAGTCGACTTTACAGCTCACGTTTCTCGAGGCCTCGAACGCGCAAGCCAGGCGGAAACATTTAGCGGACTCCGTAGTAAAGTATTTCCTGTAAAATAAACAAATAAGCGTACTAGGAATGGCGTTTTTCCAGGAAAGATAAAAAACAGTTGTATACAGCCACCTCGTTTTATTTTTAGCCTATTAAATACACAGAAAGAGAAAAAACTATTGAAAATAGTTAAAAAAAATAGTAATTTTAGTGCTTTCTTGCGCAGTTCACTTAAAAGAAAGGAGAAACGTGCAAAGTTTCTTTAATCTATCGGCTTACAACGCGGGCAATAAGTTTATAATGTTGCAGATCTAGCTTGCGATAATTTCAGCTTCTTGGAAATGCACATCGCAGATGTCAACTTGAGGCATTTAACATTTTTTAAATACGGAATCCCCCTNGTTTTTGGAGGGCCTGCCGCAATGCTTTATCATCACCAGATGTCAACTTGAGGCATTCAACATTTTTTAAATACGGAATCCCCCTTAAGAGCTCGTGGGTCCGATATAGATATATTTATATATATATCTTCTTCGAGGTACAGCTATAAGGGCGGCAATAACACGCGGGCCTAGCCTCCCGTCGCACCTACGTGCAAGGCGCTGAGCCGGCTTGCAGTGCCTCCGTCGTCGTGCTTTCCTATGTGAATAAGATGTGTAACAGTGCGACTTTATCACACTTATTGAATGCCCACAGATGTAACTCCGACTGTATGGTTTTTTTCTCCTACCTGTTAAAAAATGTGCAGACAAGCTTTAAATATGCCATTTTTTACTATTGTCACGATTTTATTTCTTTGAATAGAAGTCTAGTACGGACTTGATAATTGTTTTTCATATTTTCTGGCAAAAAAACCTTATTGCCGGGATATTTATTTGCTGTGATACGCGTAAACCTGCAAACGACTAATGTACAGGAGATATGTTCAGGCTACTAACTTTTAAGCAATAAGGAGTCAGCTCCGTTAATTCAACTGACACAATAGCGATGTTACTGTTCAAGGTCAACCAATAGAAGCACATCTTATTGTTTGCTACATTCTATCAAAATGGAAACAGTGGTTTATTTAATCGTTTTTGTTTTCGGTGATTGTGTTTTTCGTAGCTGTCTGTATCCTACATTTATATTGAAGTGCATAATATAAAATAAAACTTTAAAAATATATATTTAAATTTATACGTTGTTTTTAAATTTTCTGAACTTTAGTCTTCCAAAATATTTTCACTGCAACACATATTAGCAACTCTATTGTGTTGGACTTGGTTTTAGCCAGTGCGTTGAAAAAATGTCTCTAATTCTTACTTCTTACTGGTTTCCGCATTAAGTTTCTTTATTGTATAAACCACTTAACGAGAGAAATTTTTTGTTGTGTTTTTCCTAGTAGGTTCTATGGTACTGCCGACTTTACAGCACAGAACGTACTACAAATGTTCACTTTAAGTTGGCATACAGAATGAATAACTTTGCTAGGCTGTATTTTATTTTTATTTTACTACTTGCCCACTATTTTGGGCAATTTTATTGACTGCGTTGTTTTCTGCAGCTATTCATACAAAAAATACATTCGAAGAACAAGAATAGATCATAATCATGCAGATGAAACACTATTTCCTAGACACCTCATGAACATATTCATGAAAATACACATGGTACGAAATAACATATATCTAAGCAACGTATTGTGCTATCATCATCAAAATGAAAACATACAATAAGGCACACGTTTCTAAAATATATGAAGAGAAAACCTACAAAATCGTTTATTGTATACTAAGCGATGAACATGTAGTACATAGTTTGTTTTATTAACCATGTTTTTTAAATGCCGAAGTTATACGACCGTAGAACCTCGACTTCGTTAAGGATTCTTTTTCCGTATTCGAGCTGTGAGGGATCCGGTCATGTGCCAATCCCTCTACCTGTGCGGCCGTGTTTAGTAGGCATTCCGGACGACGCCGCTGATTGGCGGGCTTTCTCAGGGATCTCCAATTTTCCCCACCCTTGGTTTCTAGCGTTACCACATATCACCTCGCTTTACGTTAACCAGCTCTTAATACCTTTCCACCGCCGAAACCTCTCCAATTCACTCCACTCCTCCTGGAATACATTCGCCTGCCCTCCTATCCACAAACCACACCCAGAACTGTAATTGCTGGCTCAGTTTCACTCAAACACAAAGCAAAATCAATATTACTAACGTAAATATTATTAGCACGGGTGGTGACAGCCTCAGAAGTACTAGCANTCACCTCGCTTTACGTTAACCAGCTCTTAATACCTTTCCACCGCCGAAACCTCTCCAATTCACTCCACTCCTCCTGACATACATTCGCCTGCCCTCCTACCCACAAACCACACCCAGAACTGTAACTGCTGGCTCAGTTTCAATAAAACACAAAGCAAAATCAATATTACTAACGTAAATATTATTAGCACGGGTGGTGACAGCCTCAGAAGTACTAGCANAAAACACAAAGCAAAATCAATATTACTAACGTAAATATTATTAGCACGGGTGGTGACAGCCTCAGAAGTACTAGCAGTGATATGAACTGTAGTGGTGGCAATACTAGTACTAGCAGAATAGCAGAAGTAGCAGTATCAGTGGGTGCAGTCTGAGTAGCAGTTACAGTATCGGGAGGAATGGTCGTAAAAATAGTGGAATTAGTAGTGATAGTAATATCAGTATTAGTAGTAATTGCAGCGGTATCAGTAATAAGGTAGCAGGTATAGTGTTGGTGAAGGTAGTAATAGTACTAGTGTTTGCACAAGCAGTTGTAGTTACTGTGACGCCACTTGTGTAAGTAGCGTTAATATTTTATTTTTTGTCCAGCTGAATTATTATACCACACATCACATAGTCCCTACACACACTAATTTGAACACAATATTTAAATTTAATAACAGAACATCCCTCACTGAACAACTCTTTATACAAAGAAGCACTTGCATTCCCTAAGAGATAACATTCACCAAATAACTATGTTAACCAAACAGTACTAAAATAAACAAGAAGTTATAGATATAACTAACTAGCCTACTTTCCTTTACATCAATACAAATAGTTTTTAATCACTTTTTTTAAAAGCTGAGATGGTAGGTAGGCCTTGATTTTTCGTTGACAGCAATATTATTGAAGATCAAACGAGAAACATATACAGGGACATCATTTTATAAATTAGTGTCTGTGCCACTTTAAAGTCGTTTTACATTGCCTAACGTAGCTTTACTTGTGTGAATATTTGGTATAAATAGGTATATTAGTCCCTGAGATATGGTATTTGATGATATCGTATAAAAAGGTCTAAAAAATAAACCCCGATAAGATGATTGTAATAAATACTCTCAGAATACGAAATTTAGTTGAATTTGATTAAATTGTTTANAAATAAACCCCGATAAGATGATTGTAATAAATACTCTCAGAATACGAAATTTAGTTGAATTTGATTAAATTGTTTATCAAATACGAAAACCATATTTAAATTATATATGGCTGCTATTTTTAAAATCAGTGTCCTACCAACTTAAATCATATAAGTTATTGTAGTCTTTTTGAAGCACTACTGGTGTGAGAAGTTTTCTATAAATTGGTAGAATGGTTCTGGAAATATAGCATCAACTTTAAATTTTCTCACCTGGCAGTATTTTACAGAAAAACCGGCAAAAGAGGGTCCCCGTACGCATAATTGGTACTTATAATGAATATTCTTTGTATAAAAAATTTAGCTGAATTTTGTTTAACTCTTTTATAGATATAACGTACTTCGTAGTTAATATTATTTGTATTAACTCCATTAAAAAAAGACCTGCCCCAGTTATACATGTTAGTTTACATGGCCCTTGCTTGTAAAATTTGGTGGGAATAGTTTGATTAGTTCATGAGATATCACACAAATGCTCTATTTTTCACATGGTAATCTTCATAAATGATGGGCGCAAAAAGTTTATGTATTAACACATATGCCACCATATAACCTTCGAATGAAATTGTTTGGGAAATATCGTATAGTAACAAAAATATTTTCATGGTAGATATTTTGAAAATATGTGACAATCTCCTTAAGTCGTATAAATGTAGATGTACTACAGAAGTAGGTATAAACTGTCGGATGAATTTCGTGGGAATTAATTGTTTCCCAAGATATGACATAAAAGCTCAATTTAGCAAGTGATTCTATCCTCCGAAATGGCGAAGAAAAAAGTTTCCATATTAGCGCATTTGATGTTTGCATGTGTACTGCCACCAATACACTTCGTTAAGGTTAAATTGGATACATGGTTTCTTGTATATAGCATACTATGCTAAAAAGGTTACGTGACAGCTGTTTTGAAAATAGTTGTCTAACCTACATAAAACATACGAATATCTATGACCTATCGTAGTAGCCCACTACTTATATTTTCTTAATTTGTAAGGAATCGAATAATTATTTCCGCAGATATAACATAAAACTTTATATATTTATGAGGCGCCATCTTAAGAAATAACAGACAAATGACAGGATATACAAGCATCCAGCATAAAGCCTATCTTACCTTCGTAAAGTATACCTAAATACATACTGCTGTTCACGTGGTCCTTACTGAGAGTGAACCAAAGAAACACACATGTCAACAAAATATAACAGAAAGCATTTGCCCTACAAGCTGTTCCTACCAGATCAGCTCACCTGCTAGCGACGTTATTCAGTGAATGTGTCAACTCTAAACCAGCTCTAGGTTCAAGCCGTCTAATTATAAGGCTGCTACATTAACATCAGGGTAATTTAAAGCAGCTTCTTGTTACCTAATAACTGAAGTCAGTATAAATGGACTGATTAACTATGATTTTTATGATGATCTATATCTACTACTTGAACGTCATTACCACAATCCGGGGCCGCAGTGGTGCAGGTTCGCCCCCGTATTTCCTCATGTGGGAATCGTGACGGACGATGCCGCTGTTCGGTGGGTTTTTCTCGGGGATCTGTCGTTTCCCCCGCCCCTTCATTTCGGTACCGCTCTATACTCAACTCTCTTCACCATCAACGGCTTTCAAGACCTCGAGCCGCCCAAATCTCTTCACTCGCTCATTACCACAATACGTACGGTGTATTCACGGTTTATCTTATAGAGTTTTCTTGAAAGAACTACTTAGCTCCACTACACGAAAAATTAACTGTGTCAGTTACATAACATCAATCATAAATTCATGCATCCATCAAGTGACTTCGTGTTCATACTAGAAAACATATGCATGCTATTGATATGCCACATATCACTCAAGTTTTATACTGAAAAGAAAAATGTTCAGTATGTACTTATTTAAATATGACATTTTAAAAATAATTTCTAGACATGCTAATTCTCTTCCAGCAGCAGCAGCAGAGATACATCAATTAGTGTTACTTAAGATATGCATAGTTACAAGCAAGTATTTTTGAAATATTGAATTAAAATATTTTTGGTTCAACATAACTTATGTCCATTAATTTTAATTTCTTTCTCAAACGTTCTGGCTTTCTTCAGTTGTAGTCTGCTTGGATGGGTAGAGGCTGGCGTTAACTGGAGTTGCAGCAGCCCAAATGAGTTGAATAAGAGGCGGTGGGGAGGAAGATGCGAGTACCTCGATGAAACCCATACACTGCCCACGTGATAATGCCACCCTCACGATATTAGCATCGAATCAAGTACCTCAGCGGTAGTAGGCTCGTGACTAACCAGTGAACCAGCTATGAGTCCGTGTTTAAATCTCGAAATATAATGAATAGAATTGTACACTGCGCGCCATATATATATATATATATATGAGCTAGAGCAACGCCACTAGGAAGGAGGATTCAATGAGGATTCCTGAAATCCATAAGGTAGTATGGTGGGGTGGGCGTGTAACCGAGAATATTATAGACGCCCAACATTACGTAAACAATAACAAAAAACATTGACAGATTTCATTACATTTCGCTCACACCCCTTCATACATCCAAAACCTTTCTATTGTCGATGAGATTACACCCCTACCATCTCTGCTTTCACTATTTAGAGTACACAGATTTGTTAGTTATTTTATCATATACTAGCGAACCGGTCCGGCATCGCCCGGTAACAATTTAGTTTTTACAGCGATACTTTGAAAGAGAAAAATGGTTACTGTGGGTCATCCTTAAAAGTTCAAAGATAAACATATGCTATCGAGGACTTTACTGTAGATCTTTTTGAGAGATACAATTCTGTAGTACATTAGTATGATTTATCTCTTATGGTTTAGTCAGCGGATGCAATGTAAGCGCCCAAAAAGCGGTTTTTTACGACTTCATTACAAACGGTTCGACATTTCCCTACTATCGTTACATTAAATATAAATGTTTTATATATCAGAAACTTATTAAAAAAAATTCTCTAAATTATGTTCAAAATCGCATCAAAATAAATCAAGTAGATTAGAAGTACTAAGCAAATCACAGACAGACGCGGATAAGCGACTTTGTTTAAACTGTTAAGGGAAGACATTTTTCAAACTCTGAAAACTAATTTACTTGGGCAGTACTGAGTTTGTTGAAGGAGCTAGGAAGAATGGTGCACTGTTTTATCAAGTTATCATCTCCTCCCTTCCACCGCCCAAGATATAGTGGCCTATAGCTGAGCTGTTTGTACCCGTCGTCCAGGCTCGCATATATGTGGCGCCGTGCAGTACATTTTATTAACTATAGGTTCTTCATGGCATAGTAAAGCACTTTTGAAAGAAAAATTTACATTTCTTTACATCCTCACAGTCTGGCTTGGATGGTGTGTGAATAAAGTGATGAGACCCGAGGCAATGTTAATTGTGCGTAGAGCAGGATGTAACATGTGAAGTTAACGTAGAACCTGAGCAGGGCTTTCCAAGTGCTCAATTACCCGCGAACAGCCTTTGTTACGCGCTACCTCTCGCCTTCTCCGTGTCCTTCCACTATCCCCCTCAGGAGGGCACAGTTAAATTGTCCTAGGATGACATCATTGGCATCTCAAGAAAGGGACGCTGAGACACCACGCGGATCGCGATAACGCTAACGGTACTGACGTCACTCCCGTCTCTGACCGAATGAATGACTTGAGGGACTTGCACGAACTTTCTGTCCATCACTTTCCTCGGCTCGACGCGAGGTGCGAAGATGCTTCTGGGCCAGGACAGCCATGCTATTTAAACCGCGGCGTGGCGTTGTGTCGGCAGTCTGGAATAGCCATTAGTGGCAGGTGTGTATTATCGGAACAAAGGGCAACGAAGCGGTAACCAGCGAAACCTCCATCCCTCACGAACTTGGATACGCCCTAGACGATATGTAACACTACAAATTGAATGATATCAAAGAAGTGAAAACCAGAAAAAAATTGCAGAACTGCCGCAGCATTGCGCAATGAAATGGACTAAAATAGCTGGGAGATCTGAAGCCCTCGTCCCTGAAAATGTGGTAAACCAATCACGATAATGTGCAAGCCCAAACATGCTCAAGATGTGCTCTCAGAAACTAGAATTGCATCAGTTAATAACAAGAATGTTTACAAAAGGCTTCATTACAGTGGGTACATTATCAGCAATCATAAACTAGTACCTAATTACAGAGGCTCTATAAACATGATGTGATCAACTTATTCAGATATAAAAGTGACAAGCTGATAACGGTACGATATCTTATGCTGTACTTGTATTAAAACCTTATGAACCATTACCTAAGCCGCTATGCAACCCAGGAAAAACGAGTCCTATTACACTACAATAGCCAGAATACTAGGAGTATGCATACGCGGAGTGCGTGAACATGAGCATAGAGATGGTACTTACAGATATTTAGCAATCACTATTTGAAATGTTACTGCTAGTTATTAATATATGTAATTCTAACCTATAAATTTTTATTTAATTCGTTTAGTGTAACTGTTCAATTTACAGGATTTCATAAAATGAAACTTATAACAAAAATATTTACAGCCTAAATCAGTTCTTGTTATCCATAAAGAAGTGTTCAGTTAGAAGAATTAGCCCAACATAATGTTATGTAACTGAATATACTTTTAACTAAACAATATATATTAACAGAAGCATTCGCCAATAACCACATTACACACGGGTTCTATAAAATATTGTTAAAGTTCTACCCTAATTGAGATAACACTGATATGATGCAGAGTGACAAAGAAATTCTAGGTTAGGTTGGTAGGTTTGGGTTACCAGAGGTAGGCCAATAACTAATAACCAAAACACAACCCAAGAAATTTGGTTTCAATGTTAATGTTTATATAACAATTCTAAATCACATAACAAGGCCATAATTAAGAAAATAAACCAAACAAACACGTCTTAAAAACAGTGAATTCTTAAACAAACGCATCTTAACAACAGAGAATTTTTNTTAAGAAAATAAACCAAACAAACACGTCTTAAAAACAGTGAATTCTTAAACAAACGCATCTTAACAACAGAGAATTTTTCATCAACAATATTCTGTCTTGTTGAAATTTACTATTTTCAAGCATATCAATAAAAGGGCAATAAAACCTTTTTCCAGTAGGTCTCCAATGCTTACCACTAACTCTGTACATCATATTGAGGCCACGGTGGCTGAGCGGCTAGATTGCTCGCCACCCATAAAGGCGAACCTGTTCAATCCCCGACCGGTTCACTCCTAATTTTCGCAAGTGGGAATCGTGCTGGACGATACCGCTGTTTAGCGGGTTTCCTCGGGGATATCCCATTTCCCCCACCCTTTCATTCTGGCGCTGCTCCATACTCACCTCTCTTCACCCTCATTGAATCTCAAGACCTCGATGTTAAGAACCACCCAAATCTCTTCACTCTTCACTCACTGTACATTCTATTCCTCCAAGGTATTATGGAATATACAAAATTATATATTATGTTATAATGTAATAATGATCCAGAGCGGTATTTTAAATAAGAAAAAGCAGTTTTACTTATGGGGCTCTCTAGTGTGGGCAAGACCATATATTATGCTGCCATCATGGTATCTGTCGTCATGTGTGTCCCGCTATCAGGCCAGTTTCTAATAGCAGCTGACTTGTTTACTGTCGCAAGTTTCATGTCAGCTTTCTTACTTGGCCCAGTGACATTGCATTTTCAGACCGCAGGGAATTCTCGTGGCCCCTTCTTTAAGAATTGATGATAAAGACAACAAATTATGCTTCGATGAAGTGGCAANGCAGGGAATTCTCGTGGCCCCTTCTTTAAGAATTGATGATAAAGACAACAAATTATGCTTCGATGAAGTGGCAATTCTTTTTTTGAATTGCTTCTAAAGTCAATGTAGTTTGGAAATATTGAATATAAAAGTTTTTAATGCTATTTGTAAGTTAGCCTAGGCAAAACCGCAATACAGAATAGTCAAGTACGCAGAGAAACAATGTGTGTCGGTTCATTTGACCAGAACTTTGCTAACTGGCTGCGCGTTGCTCTTGAAAACGCATGCCTACACGTTGGCGTACGGTACACTACTTTTACACCTCACCTAGCGCATTCGGCAGACTATGTAAGTGAGCACTTCTTGACGGGTAACTCAGAGCCATGTTGTAAAATGGTTGGGTCATTTTGTAGGGATAGGCGTCCACTGGTCACTAGACGCACAACAGTTGTCATACACGCAATTCTTCTGTGACCGCTCGATGAACGGCCTAATGCTTCTGTTTTTGTTACTGCCTTCGATGATCTTTNCGCATGCCTACACGTTGGCGTACGGTACACTACTTTTACACCTCACCTAGCGCATTCGGCAGACTATGTAAGTGAGCACTTCTTGACGGGTAACTCAGAGCCATGTTGTAAAATGGTTGGGTCATTTTGTAGGGATAGGCGTCCACTGGTCACTAGACGCACAACAGTTGTCATACACGCAATTCTTCTGTGACCGCTCGATGAACGGCCTAATGCTTCTGTTTTTGTTACTGCCTTCGATGATCTTTCAAGACATGTCTAGGCCTCGTGCCGACAGGCTTTCCTAACATGGCTCGTGTCATACTCTGTGCGTGTACAAGGCCCACGTGTCACAGCCAGCCTGTAATGGGGTTACGGCTTTACGTGGCAGAACTTCGCAACAACATATGGCGTATTATACTATACAAGACTCATGATACCAGCACTCAGCCACAACGTGAAATCCTTTTATTTTATGATGGATGGGAACATAAAATAATGATTTATTATATTATCACACATACGATACTAAATTGGCCACTGCTTCAAAATGTATGTTAAACACCTACTCCCAAATTGTAAACATTATTTAAACTAAAATAATGGAAGAAATTAAATGGCAATTTTAAATGTCGTCAGTTTCATCATCCTTGTGTAATAACCTACGCCCTAAGGAGGGGAATGTATGATACTACATGTTAATACATTTGATAAGTACAGAATCTGGTATTTATTGAACACTAAGATAATAATTTGGCCCGTGCCAAATGCAATATTTTACTCTACTAATTCTCATTTTAATGCCACCTCTGCAAGTGCTTCTGACAAAAATTTCTAGAACATTTCAAATGACGACTTACAGGCCTAATTCACAAATATTTCAAAATACCACGCATTGTCATTATTTTAAATATATGTTCTTTACCTAGTTGAAGGAAAGCATCTTAATTATGAGTTTAATAAGCCACTCCATGCGTCATCCCTTAATAGTTATGAGGGAAGTAGCTTCCAATAGAAATTTTAAAAATCCCCGTAAAAATCTTACATAAAACTACGCCGAACGCGGAACTCCTAGCTCATTGTATAAACAGTTCTATGTAGGCATGCCAAGTGAGTCGAACATTTTAACTTCTTAAGAGTATGTGTTGAATATTAAAGAGAATATCAGACGAAAACAATAGATAACGGCTCTTACAGTGATGCACAGTACACGCACAGAACAACACACGGCGCACACAAAGTACCCAACATTTAACTTTCTGTACGTTGCGCTCTGTTCGCAGCCATTAAAAAAACATTACAGATTCGCTAGGAACCTTGTAGAGAATAATTTTATAGGAAAGTTGGTGGGTATAGCAATAGCGATCGTTATTAATTTCCTATTTGTTTAAAACATGTGTAAAATTTTGAAAATAAACGACGTGGGACAAAAAATATATTCGTACGAAGCAAACGAAAAAAAAAAAAATTAAAAATTAACACGAAAATTAAACAGTGTACTAACATTTGAAAGTTATTATCAGCCATGAAATAGCTTTTATAACGTAACCCACCAAGTGCACGAGAAATGTTAGGGCTGAAAACCATCAAGGCGTTGTGTTTGAATACAAGCATTAATTAAGTGAAGCGAAAGTGGCCAAAACCAATTATTTAATAACTTTTTACATTCCTAAATTCAATAATTGAGCCGTTATCACAGTTAAATCGAACATGAAAAGGGGAGTATCAAAAAATATTTTAAATATACACGTAAAAGGGATAACTTTACTTCAACAACATAGAACTACCGATATCAATTTTTTAAACAAGAATTTCCGATGGATATGACATACGTGAAAAAATATCTCAGTAAATTTCCGGGATATATGTATATTCTGCGCGTACGTAGCACGGAATATTGTACTGTGTCTGTGCGAGTGCGTTATTTGTGTGTTGTGCGCATGCTTTTGCAAGTGTAGGCTAAGCTACATAAAAAATGCCAATTTGCTTCCAGCGTAAGAAGCAAATAAATAACGTATGAAAACTTGATAAAATTAAAATTTTTTTGTGGCTTTAGAAGTATACAAACATTAATATTTGCCAGTTTGTTCGATATTAACATTGCAGAAAATAATTTGAGCTCGAAGGTATGATTAAATGCGTATTCTTGGCATGGTAACTAGGAGGCAATTATACAATTTATAGATGTGTAATGTCTGTGGGTTTTTTCAATTATAAAATTCCCTCGCCAACACATTTATGTCCTCAACATGATAAGATAGTCCTTCAATCAAAATCTTTGGTTGAATGCAATGTTAGCAATCTCATTTTACTCCACTAATTTGCAANAATAAGATAGTCCTTCAATCAAAATCTTTGGTTGAATGCAATGTTAGCAATCTCATTTTACTCCACTAATTTGCAAACCACGGCCGTACATACATGTACCACTTTCACTTTACAAGTTCTTGTAGGGCAGAACAGATGGCACTGCAAGCATGGCTTATTTGAGTATTTGTGGAGTATTCACTGCGCAGATGGAACTGAATATTCCTCTACGATCATCTACTTNAGCATGGCTTATTTGAGTATTTGTGGAGTATTCACTGCGCAGATGGAACTGAATATTCCTCTACGATCATCTACTTACAGGGGAAAGTTTTGACCACGTGAATCACAAGTGTGCAGATGATAACCCTTGTTCTCTGCTTGAAACACTTACACCGCTCTGGTGTTTCTGTTCCTTTGTGGAGTTAAGGGAGCCAACACGAATTCCTCCTATAATCCGAACGTCAATGAGGAACACAAAACTCAATAGTATATACGGCTGTTAAAGTCATCAAATACTGTTCAATTTTCCAAGTAGTTCAGTTGAAGTAATACAGTTTATTTCTTTTTTTGAAGAAGTAAAATAACAACATGTATGGTTATCTCTCCTCCCTGCCTCCTCCAAAACGATACATTAATAAATATTTATCTAAAGATGAAGGAAACACAATAATTTAATAAGGTATTCTTGCTTCCACCACACTGAAATTGGAAATTATGAAATGGCCAGGGATAGCTAACTCGCCTTACCTGTTTGTAGGCATCTACTGTGCGGCTGCGTCACCTTCACTTTCTCGAATTACTTTTCATACTATATAAAGCATTTGCGCCGATATTAATATTAATGTAATATGTACCAGATTTTGGGAGAAGAGTTATTTATGATATGTTAAAATGTTAAGTTTTTTAAATCTAGGCACTGAAAATATTTTTTATGCATGCATTAGTTTCCATTAAAGAAACATATATTTCCAGTAATGTCACATTGCCAATTTATCAATACCAAACTACTATATCTATAGTCCATGGCAGTGTTCACATTTGAATGCAAAGACTAAGTGCTTTTAATCATGTGGTAGTATGGCTGAAAAACATTCTGTACGTCTTGCGTTCAATAACGAAGGACTACAACGAGGATGGTTTTACAACCCTCCTCCCCGCCTCTAGAAGTGTTTTAAAACTTGTTACTCTAAGTGCCAAAATATATTATTCATCATCTATCAGTGATCAGCATTTATCAATCATTATAATTTTTATAATATTCCTTTCCGTCGCTTTCTTAATAATCGCAGGACCAAAGCTACGTGATTTAATAGTTCAAATTTAGGAGATATTCACAATTTCAACATCTGCTCTAAAGTATCCCACGAAATAAGTATTCCTGGCCAGAAATTCCACTCATTTACAAAATAATTAATTGTCTCCATCACACGATAATGGCGATGTTAACATCGGAAACTCAGCAACACTCCCGGTTTTTCAATCGGGGTGCATCGAAACACATTAGGCAGCCAAGACAATGGGTCCGGAAAACTGAAACTAATTCTAGTAATCACTTGGTTTTGAATAGGCACTCAGCAGCTTAAGGTAGTTAGACTAATAGCCTCCCACCAAGGCGAACCTGGTTCTATTCCCGGCGAGGTCACCCGGATTTTCGCATGTAGGAAACATGGTGGACGTTGCCGTTGGCTGGAGGGTTTCTCGGGCTCGCTCTAGCATTCCATCGTCACTTTATCCTCACTTCATTCCTCTCTCACCGGCGCTCAAGACTTACACCGACCAGAACTACTCAGCTCACTCTAAACTCACTAGCTTTAGAGTTTCAAAATGAAAGCACAGTGGTTCAGGTACTATTGTATAGCATACAAAAACCACGACATAATTAGAACATCATTCTGAAAACAGCCTATAATAAAGAATGTCGAGATCATGATATCTTATTTTGTAGATGACACTTCAGGACTTGCCGAATATAAAATCGTGATACACCTATAAAAATTATCATGTTTTAGTATTATTCCATTCTTTTTTGTTAATTTCGCACTTGAGTAGACTGTTATTTTTTAGTTAATGAGATTATTTTACTCGGCTTATTTAGTTCTGTAAATTTTTGTGAGTGTTTTATTCTACAGTATAAGTCAACGTGTTTGTACACCCACGTATGTCTCTATGTTGTGGGCAACCCAGTGCCGCAAAAAAAAAATGATGTTTCGTGAAATACCAAAAATTTTACTTTAAATGATTAACATGATACAGTTTTACACTTCTCAGAATCATAATTAATAAACTGCGCAATGTAAAGTTCCTTGAGTATTTATGAATTAACAAACAAATTAAACCTAGCCAAACTTATATTATTCATTCTTCCTCCTTTCCGAAATATATTCTTATATGCAGTACGTTAAATACGTGAGTAGACACCATTTTGAAAATAAAACCAAAACATTAAAATGGCAAGATAACACTTCTTCGTCACTTTTGTGATTGGCCTGCAAGATCACTTGGTACAGAGTAGGCCTAATATTTAACGTATCACGCGAAAGCTTGACACTGATAAGCTTTTATTTACGTAAACACTGAGTGAGGTGGCGCGATGGTAAAATTTTGGACTCGCATCAGGAGGACCTGGGTTTGATTCTCTGTCCGGCCGTCGTGATTTCGATTTTCTATTGTTTCCTGAAATCACTTCAGGCGAGCAATGTTGGCATGCTTCCTTATTGCAGAACATGGTCGATCACTTCCCATTTTCTGCTTCTCTGGGCAACTTGCGCTGTCGCTAATGACCTGGCTGTTAACGAGACTTTAATCCCTAGCTACCTAGCTATATTTACTTGACTGTAGCTGTTTCGTTACATGAGACGATCGTGATAGGTCTCTTTGAAACAACTATGACAACATTTAGCCTGCTTTTGTGAACGTCTTTCTCAAGGACGTCAAACTGCTTTAACTTTAGGAGTGAAGTATTTTTTAATTGTAGCCTCCTTAAAATTTAAACGATTGACATTGCGCCCAATGTAACATTTATGGAAAACATTACAAACAAATTTAAATATTTTTAATAGCATTTAATTCTCTATTTGTGAATTTTACTTTGTGTTAATCAAAATATCCCTTCCCCACTCCCCACCAAATCACTTCAGAAATTTATGTTTTTACCTCAAAATCGCTTTTTAACTCAAAATATCTCCAAAAAATGTGAAAATTTCGATTTCAGTCCTCAAATAAGCCAAGCGTATACGAGGTTCTTTGAAAAAGTACGATAATCTGAAAGATGGATTGAGTATTTTCGATGTGTGAGCCAAAAAACTCCTGAATTAGCAAAGCGGACTGAAGGCTCCGAGTCAAGACCAGCGGACCAGACAGCCATATATGTTGACACTATGGACCGGACCATCATTTTTGTTTACATTATGGACCCGATCAACATGTTTGATTACATCATGGACCCCAACAACCATGGTGGATTTCTGTTTCCTTAATCATGGGACGACCTTAAAGACGAATAGTGAGAAAAAGAATAAATTTAAGGAAATATCGTAAAAATTCGGGAAAACTTACGTAATTGACCCCTACCGTGATGTTGAATGTCCGTAACCTTGATTCAAGATCAACTTGAGATAACCTTAAATCCAAAGATTCAATAAAAATAACAAAATATCAGAAACAAATTTTATAATTCAAGAAAAAAAATGCATTATATACTCCAACCGCCATCTCAGATATCCATCACCTTGACTTTAACCCCATGCGAATTGGAAAAATTAAGAAATATCTCACAAAAATAAAACATGACACAATAGGAAAAAATTTAAAAAATTAAGAATTAAAAATTTTAAGAAACTTGGATAATTGTGAAAAAAATTTATATGCAGGTCTAGTGTTTGATTCCCATAAAGGTGATATCCTCCCAGCAGGATGACCAGCAGACGACTGACTCACACTAATGTTGGATATTAGTTGTTTAGATGGGAAGCCTCCACCCCTACCATTAAAATTCATTGGCTATATAGTCGAACCCCACCCAAACTCTGCAGATAATTAATACGGCCAAAGGCACTCCTCATCACAGCTCTTCGTCTGATGCACATCTCTCTCCCTCCATGTTTCTAGCATTCAGTCTGGTAATTTAATATTTTAATGTTCAACTATTCCATCAGATTTCACTCTGTATTATCGGGAATTCTCGTAATTACACATACATTTCCCTACTAAAGTAAAAAAAAGGGCTGTTGAAATTTGAAATACATGTTTGGATCAGCGAGCTACTGGAGTGAATATATAATGGTGAAGTGTTCGTTTAAATTGACTGCCGTAAACATCGTGACTTCGTCTTTCGGGGTACCGTCGGTGACTCTAGATGGACTGCCTATGTCGGGATGAAAGTCGCTGGAAAAATATTAAACAAATGCTTCACCTTTATATGTTCACTCCAGTAGCTCGCTGATCCGAACATGTATTTCAAATTTGAGCAACTTAGTTTTTCTTCTTTGGCAGTGAAATGTACCTGTGATACGAGCATATCCGATTATACCAAGTGAAATGTGATGGAGTAGTCGAATAATAAAAAAGGAGTTACACTACAGAATTCTAGAAACATTTGTGAAGAGAGAACGATATATAGTCTCTCGCATCGGAGGAAGAACTGTAATGTGGCGCTACTTTAGCAGCATTAATTATCTGCAGAGGTCGAGGTATAACATGACCTGCGGCCAGTTGCGAGCGAGCAATGTGACTTCATCATTAAATCACTAGCTCAGTCTAGTGAGTGTGTTAGTGATCGAGTTGCAGTGGGTAAATTACGGGATTGAATTTGAGAGAGCTAGGGGTTGGGTATGACGTAAGCTCACGATTCGTAGGAGGAGGCCAGTGGGGTGGGTGGCTATATAGCTAATAAAATATAGTTTAGGGGGAAGAGGTTTGCCGACTAAAAGATAAATTACAATCATTCAAGGCAGTCAGTAATCTGCTGGTCATCATGCCAGGAGGATATATACTCTATCATATATACGGTAACCGAACACTGGACCTTCAATATGTAAGCCTTTCAATTTTCTCCACAATTTTCGGCTTTTTTTTTGTACTAGGAATTTATTAATTAAAAATTTATATTTCCCCCCGATATTTGCAGGATTTCTAAAGATGTTTTGCTTCTTTCATATATTTTATGGATTTAAGTTTGCTTGGAGTCAAGTCTAAGGTGGCCGACACCCAAGATGGTAGTTGAGGTATTTTATGTAATTTTTTTTATTTTTAAAGTGTTTTGCGATTTTTTTTTGTTTTACCGATTTTTAGCGTTCAAGGTCATCGTTAGTCAAATTTACAGAAATCCAATATGGTGATCGAGGTCAATAACTTATTCTTCCCAAGATTTTACGTTTATTCACTGAATTTTTGTTTTTAAAAGATTTTTGACTTCAAGGTAATCCCAAGGTTATCGTGGGTCAAGGTCAATGACACGGAAGTCCAACATGGCAATCGCGATCCATAATGTCGGTCAAGTCTATAATGTAATCAAATACGGCGGTCGGGATCCATAGTGTAAACAAATATGACTTCTATCCTTCCTGGTTCGCTGCGCTTAACTCGAAGCCTTCAGTCCGTCTTGCTGATTTGACGATTTTTTGTCTTGCAAATCGAAGAACCTTGAATCCACCTTAATGATTTGCGGACTATTTCAAAAAGCCTTGAATCCACTTTGTTCATTTGACGACTCAAGCGGAAAATTTTCATATTTTCTGGAGACTTTTTGGGTAAAGGCGATTTTGGATTAAAATCATTCATTAGGAAGTTATTTCGGGGTGTAAACAAGTTATTTTGAATGACATGATGTCGACGTCTCACTCGTTTAAGATNTTCATTAGGAAGTTATTTCGGGGTGTAAACAAGTTATTTTGAATGACATGATGTCGACGTCTCACTCGTTTAAGATGGCCGTCGCATGCGGTCATTTACCCGCTCTTGATCGCTAACAATTATTCCCTTGTGCCTGATTAGGCCTGTATGTTTGTATTATATTTAATAGAAGTGATGGCGATGGCTGCCTAAAAGTAAGCAGCAGCAGCAGGTAAGTGTAAAGTGTGCAGTTACCTGTGCGGTGGCGGACATGAAGCGTGGCTTGCGAGTGGGGAAGCGCTTCTTGGAGCCGGCGAGGATGCGCGCGATGCGGTTCGTCTTGGTCAGCAGGCTGGCGTAGATCATGGCGAAACTGAGTCCTGGCAGAGAGCGAGCCAGTAGGCACGACAACCACGTGGGCCGTGCCACGATGGGGAATGTCGCTGCGTGGCTCAGCGTCATGCCTGCCGACATACCACGCTCACACACACTCCTTACACTTGNCGATGGGGAATGTCGCTGCGTGGCTCAGCGTCATGCCTGCCGACATACCACGCTCACACACACTCCTTACACTTGACGCCAACAACTCTAGACTAAACACAAACAACTTAGCACTTTTCGAAAGCTCTGCTTAAGATATACTTTTCTCATGGTTTCGTATCCTTCTGCCATATGTACATTTTACATTGACATGGATCTATAGACTCTTCACGGAAAAGTGAGAACTTCTGAGGCCTTAATTACTTATTTCCTATCAACCATTTTCTATTTATCTACTACTTTTTAAAAATAAATATTGTCATGTAAGTAATAAACACAGTGTATACATATCATCACACTCAAAACTTAACGTCGAAGGCTACAATAATATACATTTATTGAATATTATGCCAAACGAAAGGGCTTCAAAAAGTGCTAACCTAACCGTTAATAGCTAATTACAGCAATGCCATTTCATTATTTAATGTGCACAGTGCCCCAAAAACTGTATTTGCCATGAAGTATTACACTAGCAATACATAACAATTTTAGGTATATTTTCCTTAATACGCTGATAATTTGAACAGGTACCCTGTTTGTCAGTGTGATACGGTAGCATTTGTGCAGTTAACCGGCAGTAATATTTTAGGAAGGTTGAATTCAAAAGTGCTCACTTCACAATGAACGTCTTATATAAGCTGTTGACGATAAACTGAGCCTTTCTGTAAACCCTGCTATGATCCACTTGTGTGAACATTTTATATTCTTCCATCTACAGGGGATGGACAAAATAATATGAACACCTGACATATACACAACATTTATTTATTAATAAGGTGTTGGGCCACCATTTACTTTAAGAATAGCTGCAATTCTTCGCGAAATATATTCGTAGAGTGTCTTAATAGTTTCCAACGGAATGTTGTCCCATTCTTGTACCAAAACATCCGCCAATTGCTTCAGTGATGTTGGAGATGGAAATCTGCTCATCACTCTCTGCTCTAAAACTCCCCATAACGGTTCAATTATGTTGAGGTCTGGCCAGGGAAGATGTTTGATGATATTCTGACGCTCCTCAAACCAAGATTAAACCTTTTTGGCTGTGTGTATGGGCGCATTATCATTTTGGAGTATGGCAGTGTTTGGCAGCAATATGTTAGTCATAGAAAGAACTTCATCATTGCGAATGTCGAGATTTCCATTCGCAGTATTCTGGCCAGTGATATGAATGAGAGGAACAGATGAANGAATGAGAGGACCAGCTGAATACCACGATATAGCCGCCCAAATCATAACGGAACCTCCCCCATGCTTGACTGTAGGAAGCAGGCAGTCCGGATCGTAGGTTTCTTTTGGGTTATCCATACATAAACCCGGCCGTTTGTAGGAAACAATGTAAACGATGATTCATCGGACCATACCACATTCTTCCAATCATCAAGTGTCCAGGTTTTATGATCGTGGCCCCACTTCTTTGGCAGCTTAGAGTTGGCTTCCGTTATAAAGGATTTCGCAATTGCAGCCCTTCCATGAATGTTAGCTTTGTGGAGCTCCTGCCGTACTGTTTTTGTCGAAACAGTATTACTAAAGTGAATGGTGAGTTCTGCTGTCACTTTTGCCGCGGTTGTTTTATGTTGTCTGCCCCCAATTGTTTCTAATGTTCGTCGGTCTCTGTCAGTTAACTTTGGGTTTCGCCCACTATTCCTCTTCACCGATGATGTTAACCATGTTTTGTGTACGCTGTCAGTACCGTGGATACTATCGCTCGTGAAACGTTAAACAATTCAGCTTTTTTCGTCACAGACGCTCCCGTTAACCGAGCACCAACGATTTGCCCTCTTTCGAAGTCTGAGAGATCACACATTTCACCGATGGCTTGTTTTAACCGTCACAGAACAAACGTATAATACACTGAAATATAACCTACAAGACTTGGCACGTAAACTGTGCAATATATACGCGTATCATTATTCACACGGAAGCAGTGTTGCCAACATGCAACAAAATGTACTATATTGCATGGTGTTCATATTATTTTGTCCATCTCCTGTATATATATTAAAATGTTGTGTCCGTTTGTTCGGACGCGTATAACTCCCAAAAAATAAACCAATTTTCATTCTGTTTTTTATAAACTATCCTTTCGTTCCCACGAGTGTTTGTGCACCTTCCTTTTTTTATCTGTATTGCCTGCAAAGTTACTAAAATCTGCAAATAGGTCATTTTTACCATGCTTTCGCGCCAGGAAGCACATTTGTTGACATCTGTCTGTTTGACATTTCAGTTTGTTGTTCTCATTGTTTTTTTACATATATACATATATACATATATATATATAAATATATACATATATACACACAACTACTTCCAATTAATTTCCCAGAAATGAATATAACCCAAATCTTATATGGATTCCAGAAATCTTCATTGAATCCTGAGTGGGGGAAGGGGAGAATCTGAATCAACGTGTCAGTAGAGGAGAAATTGCGAATTTGGCACAAGGTGCTGGGGGCTCGGAGCGTCGGAGCTGTTAGTGCAGTGTCATTCCGGTCGGCCGGCGGCCATCTTGGATCAAAATAAGATTGATTTTCACCCTTAACCTTGACGCTTAACATTGACCCTTGTCCTTGACCCCGGTGTCCTTTTATCTTTACTCCGGTGACATATGACCTTGACAACCCAAAAAATGCACTATTAATAATGATAAATTTTTTTTAAACTCTTAAAAATCTTTTAAAATTAGTAAAAAAATTATATTAAAAAAATTGCATTCGCAGGGGTTCTCTTTACTCCCTCCACCAACCACCTATACTAATTCTATCGTGTACGGCCATCTTCGTTTTTTGTTTGTCAATTGTTTATACATAGCTAGAGGATGCTATATTTGGTTTTTTCATTTGTGATTGGTTTATACTTTGCTCGAGAATGCCCTCTTGGTTTTTAGTTCGTAATTTGTTTAAACATTGATGGAAGAAACCATCTTGGTTGTTTCGTTTTCATTTGTTTATACATTTCTGGAGGCCACCATTTTTTTTGGTTTGCCATTTGTTTATACATTGCTGGAGGCCACCATATTAGTTTTTTCGTTAATATTTGTTTATACATATTTTCGGAGATCCCCAAATACCACGCCCAGCAGACGACTGACCCCTCCACTCACCACCGATGATTGTCTTTGGTTAATTACCCATATTCGTTCAACCCCCTCCACCACCACCAATTACTCACCTTCGTTCGATAAATTAGTCGTGTTCGCTCCACCTCCTTCCCATTTAATTGTCCCACCCCGATTCTCATTAGACAATTACCACACTAATTACTGAACTGATATTCGTTCGACCAAGTAATCATGTTCTCTCCAGCCCTCCGCCACCACCAATATATTTAATTGCTCCATAAAACTCTCTAATTAACAAATTTATGGTGTGTTTTCAGAAACCTTTGTTCTACCAATTAGTTGTGTTCGCTCCGTCTCCTCCAATGATTCTCATTGGCTAACCACATAATATGAAATTCTCTCTCACTCGCTAATTTTTCTTGCGTTTTAGGAAACCTTCGTTCCTACCAATCAGCGACATAGTTTAGTCGCAAGCGTGGACTATTCCCCCCACCACCCACCATCAAAAAACTTTTTATAATATGCACCCTGAGCCCCCTCGGGAAATCAGTAATTTCCTCGCTGTTAAAAATGTATGCATGTTGTCCGGGCGGCCATAAAATGTTTTCGGCCAGTTTAGCATTTTGAAGGCTGCGCTCGCTCAGTGTCTTGGACAAACGGGACTTGTTGCCATACCTGCCGGAAGAATTTCTCCTGGTCTACGAACTTTACGAAATTTGGAATGTATTCAAGTATAATCCGGCCTACCTACAGCAGGACGAAGACATACGGGACTGCCTCCAGTGCAAGGAGTGTTTCGAGGATTGCATCTCCTCGGTTCCCAACATGCCANGCGTCTGTGGAAGACGGTCTTCCCATGGAAGACACCCATCCCGTGGAAAATCCCATGGAAGACACCCTTCCCGTGGAAAATGACGTCCCCCGTCGAAGACACGCCCATGGAAGACGTCCCAGTGGAAGACGACGTCCCCTTGGAAGACACACCCGTGATGTACCTGTGTAAGATGCTCCCCTTCAAGACATTTGCTGGTAAGCACTACCTGACCGGGAAACCAACCCAGAACACAGGTGCCCGATGTATATGGACCTCGATTAAGTGTTAAATGACTGTAAAACATTTTTGGATCTCAGTGTGCATGGGAACTTAAAATATTTAATGCAACAAAACATATCTAGTGAAAAAGAAATGTTTTGCAATCCAAGGTTTTCACTCGTTGGATTCGTACACCGTTAAGCAGATGCCATCTCGTACAGTGAGAAGACGAGGAAACCAAAGTTTTCACTTTATACTGCAGTGTCCATGGCAGCACCTTGACTGCACCATGCAACAGGCGAACCACCTACAGAAACGCACGGATTAAGGTGGGGCGAGGGAAATATTCCGTACGAAAAAATTTCGGCTATGTTGGTCTCTGCCATAATTTGCAAATATCCTTTGTATGTGTCAGGAAGACGCCAAGAGTCGGCGATTCGCAATCCGTGCCCCATTGGAACGAACTTTGTAAACCTTCACAAGTATTGTCGCTGCCCACCATTTCGATGTCTTGTCAAGACATTCGCCACAAAACTTCCCGAGGACAAAAATCAAAGATATTTCTGTGCTCTGTGCAACTCCGAGGCCCTAAGACAGTGGAGTAAGGATAACCCATGGCACATAAAAAAAAATTATATTATGTGTNCCCCCCCTGACACAGAGAAGAAACTTGTTTAAAAAAGTATTCCTTGTATTCTACAGAAAAAGAATATTTCGATGTTTACATAAATAAATGTGTATAAAAATAGTGTTTTTTATCTCGAGTTATGTCCTGCTCACGTAAAAAAAACCTGTTGGAAAATAAAAGAAAATATTTTGTCTATAAGTACTCTTATCATTTAAAGAAAAAATATGCATTGAGACTCTAGCCACCACTAAAATAAAGTTTATATTTTTTACATGTACGAATGTAATTATTTTTAAAAATTAATTAAGGATTATAGTTGAAACACTTTGCATTTTAAGGCGGCATCGGAAATAATCTCTAGATGTGCCATTTAGCAGCGGCAGAGACGGTCGAAGTAAAGGTTTGGACCACGTGCAGTATTCACGAGTTCGCAGTGGTGCGTAAGTCATATTTTGTCCTTCCTGCTGAACACGTAGGCGGGGGGAGGATCGTACGGTCACCCCGTTGGGGGGAGTGTAGGTTGGTCATTCGAGGTGGCGTGGCAGTACTAGGCTATGGTAGCCGAGACGAACTTACTTACCGGTTTCCGGAAAGGATGGGTGATGCGTCTCTTATAGCCTCTCAACATCCATGGCAACCCAGGGCTTCTCGTGCCACCCCTGATTAAACAGACTGGGCTCTGCCGCCCGTGCCCTATGGGAAACAGTTTTCTAGCGGCTGTTCAGGGGTATCTGCCGTGATGGCTTGGGCCGATAGATAGTACCAAGGCCCGACCACTTGGTGGGGTGTTGGACCTCTTGGCACTCAGGCCACTGGGGCCCAAAACAGGAATTTCCCTGTGAAGAAATTCTAGGATGGTAAAGGACGCGTGTCTGATGTTGCGAGTCGGCCTGGTGTGCGGCTTCGTGTGAGCTCGGCTCCTGGTGAAGACAGCAAAGGGAGTAAAACCGGACGGTCATGGCGGTACCCACCTGTTCTGAGGGACTCCGCACACTCCCGCATGGAGGTTAGGCGACGCAGTCGGACACAGGAAAACCCATACGTGCCATGGAAATTAAGAGGGAGCACGGGATGATCCGCTTGGCCCATCCAGGGGTACTCCCTGGAATTTGGATCAGACGAGGTTGGACTCGTGCTGGCAGTGGTTGACTCCGCATGCTGGAGAAGGCTCGGAGAGATTCCCCCTCTTGCTAAAAGAGCCGGACGTTGAACAGGATTGTTCCGGGGGCGTGCCCGAGATCACGTCAGGGGCGTGGGTAGTGCTCCGGCTATACCACACGCTTGGTAATCTGAGTGCTAGAATCTCAGGCCTTGTGGTAGGACATGCTCTGTGCGATCTGCAATATCAGATCGGGGCTCTGCCTGGTGCGGCCTGTGTACAGGTCGGGGCAAACGGGTTTGGTCAATTCAGAAAGCGCTGGTCATGTCTGCGATGAGAGGGCGTGATCCCTCTTCCCCGCCTACTGGGAGGCCGGGGTGCGGTATGGCCTCGCGGCTAAGAGCGCCCCGTTAACAAATAAAACCACGACTCTGTCGTGTTTAACAGTAACCTGAACACGTAGGCAGCAGCCGGCATTACGCGCGCGGGCCACGTGGAGCCTAGGAAGGAGGCGACCAGCTCGCCTACAGCGGTGGCTTCATGCTGGCTACCAACACTTGGAATATGTCGCTTTTGAAACATTAATTCTAGAATAAATATTTATTATGTCAGTCACGAGTCACATCAAATGTAAAACAACATACAGAAAAAAATTTTAATGTTCATGTTGGTACGTACAAAATTATGCATACAGCAATAGAGTAATATATATACGGTAACACATATATGTATTAAACACTTCATAGTTTTATTCTAACGTTAAACATATGGGGAATTAATCTCGCACCCATGTGTGCATCCAGAACAGCACACAAGCGTTGGGCGACAACAGAGAGAGAAATGAAAGTACAAGCATCTCAGCACACATGTGAGGTTTTATTATATTGTAAATAATATTTTTACATTAAATGAATCTTTTACCACTGTTTTACGTCAAAATATCTTTCCGGGCGATCCAGGAGTCATCACGTTTGGAGTGCCCCAGCTACTGCATGTACTCGCGACAATTACGCCGATTCAGCACCTTGTCCACCAAATACACATCTGGCAAATGCGTAGGCCATATTTCTGTGATGTAAAATCCGCCAATGAATGGTTCGCCACAGAAGTCCTCGGGGTAATACATTCGTGGGTTCGAGTGTCGTGTATGTACCGCCTGGTACAGCTATGTAGGCCAGTTCTGACGGAAGCCTTTGTGGTAAATTCAGCATTTTTTTAAAAATCCATACCAAGTCTCCGATCTTGACCTAAGGCTTGCGTTGGTCAAATTTCTTCGGAATAGCATACACGGCTCGAAGCAGGGAGTTGCTTTTCATATCTTCGGGCTTCATACGAGTCGTAGAATGAACGGTAGAATTGTACTCGCGTACGAGTTTTAAGAGTATATCCAACTACTTGTCTTTTCCTTTAGCCTTGAAATGTCTCCATAGTTTAGCTCTTAGTATCCTGTGAAAACTCTCTACGATGCTGGTCTTGAGCCCAGAATATGTATAATAATGATTTATGCCATAAATTTTCAACAGTGCGCGGAAAGTTGCATTTAAATATTTCTTACCATCGTCCATGTGGATATATTTCGGTACGCGTCCTTCGCACAATATGCTCGCCACGGCTTTCGTGACGTCGCATGCATGCTTTGATTTAAGTAGCGTGGCCTACGCATACGTGGAAAAAATGTCGATTATGGGCTAAATGAAGCAGTGATCTTTATTCACATGAGCAAAGTCTTGCATTTCGATCAGGTCAGATTGCAAAGTATCGTCGAGCCCTTTCGTGGCGTATTTTCTGCGTGGGTAATTTATACTAGCGTATTTGTGTATCTCGTTGGCAATTGAATACTTGTATATTTAGAAATATATCCCGCCTCCGCAAGTTCTTCGATGATGGAAATTATTTCGTTCGTGTGTGAGCGGTTTCATACTGCCTGCGAAGCAATCAGTAGTCCCAGCTTATCTACTAACTCATTCGCATCATCTTAATACGGATAGTCGATTTTTTCTCCGCTCTCCAATTTATGAGTCAAATCCGAACCACCAGTTTCACGTACCCTAGGAGACAGTCCGACAATTATGGGGAATTTTTAGCACGCCTTGTCTTTAAAATGATATAATGCATGTTTATTCTCGGCGTTATTAGGACGACTTTGCTTTAACAAAAGACAGAACTTGCGCATATCTGATTCGGTGTAGTGTCCAGGGTGCCTACGCAACAAATTGTTCACTCAATCCCTGCGCGATTTTCACCTTGCGCTCTACAATTTGTAGTACATCCCTGGGAAAAAAATAAATCTTCCTTGTTTCCAAGGTATCATTTTCCACCACTTTTCTGCAAACAGTAAGTCTTGTCAGCAGTACAGTCAGAGTAGGAAGTGTTGTAATGTGAGCGAAGATTGCCCACCTCAGGTCCACTCTCTCGTGTTCGTTTCCATTATCGCGCACACAGCAAATCAATCAAGGGCAAATCGTCTTCGTCACTAAATACTGCCCCCCCCCCC